>JANKYE010000010.1:9698750-9711942 GCA_032467995.1 Erythroxylum dillonii
ACAAATAGAATTATTCAAATACACATGATACAATAATTGTGAAATACACAATTTGATACAAAAATAAAAAAATGCAAACGCAGACGCAAACTGATCTCGACCTCAATCTCTTACTTGAATGCAGTGGCCAGACTACAATTATCTAACTGGAGTTCTTTCTAAAACCTAAAAAATTACAAATTTTGGGTTGAGTTTTGCAAACTTAGTAAATGGGCCATCCTCAATGGCTCACTCAATCAGATAATACATCAATATATATAATCACATATTTCACATCACTTCGTCAATTCATCATGTTGAGTCACATACATTTCATATTCACTTAAAACATATATCATATTCAGAAATTACTCAAACTATTTAAATCATACATATCAGATGCATATGTAGTGCTCATAAAACTCACTTTTAATTGTTATTATTGTGACCGAGTGCCTGTAACTGTCCCGTATCTATTATGGATACTGGGCTCATTGATAATTGTCCTGTATCTATTGTGGATACCGAGCTCATTATACATAATGAGCCTTTGGCTCTTAATTACATTATGAGCTTTAAGCTCTTTTTCACTTTCTGAGCTTTAAGCTCTTTTTCAGTTGCTACTCTAATCACAACAACCTTTATGTTTCATGCATTCATGTAATAAAATGCATCACATATATTCAGTAAATTAAAAGTGCTCAATATCACACAATCATATTCACTATCACATTCTCATTCACATTTGTCATCAGACCTTGGTTCGACATTCAACATATACGATGAGAATCACTAATTTCATTCATATGCACATTCACATTTTTCTTCTGAACTTAGTCCGACATTCAACAATCAAGTTGAGTATCACATATTTTGTCAAATTCACATACAAGGAGCACTTCCATTGATTTTTACATGCATCAAACGTCTCGAACATTCAATGTTTGGAATTAGTACAATCACATTCACATTGCATATCAATCATATCGGTAGTCATTTAATGTATAAATTTAAAACAGAACAACTATGAAATGATAACATCTAGGTTAACTCACTGTATGCTCCAAATTAGCCTTAGCTTCCACGATCGGAAAATTTCTGGATGCGGACGTTCTATTCTATATCATCATTATGCAAAACATATATTGCACACGCATTATTAATTGCGCAATCTTATGAATACTCAATCACATACATATATATCTGAGTTGTGTATAATGCATGCTCAATGACAATCTCAGGTATATAATCTAAATTCACATCTTATGCTCATTCTCATTTCATAATTCATATATGTCTAGTTAAACTTAGGTTTACACTTCAATTGTACATGATCATTCTAAGTTTACTAATCAATCTTTATCTTTTGTATGTGTCTAGCTTATCCTTAGGCTTACACCTTAAGAACACTTGATTATTCCAATATCATAACTCAATTTCTTGTCATTTCTTTTTTAACATTATATGCTCTCATAATACCTATTTCCCATTCACATTTAAGCACTTCACGCATATTACGTAACTCCTTTAAATCATAACTATAATCATATGAACATCTTTATTCCCATTATACTCATGCCTTTGGTACTTTGATATCATCCATTCGTTCACTAAGTTATAACCTTCATTATCACTTCAAACATATCACACATTAGTCACTTAATTTAAGCATCATTCTAGGTTCAATTCAAGCCCCATTATAGCCTAAATTAAGAGAAAATGGCCAGTGAATGTCCGCTAGGCAGACATTCAACGGAAATTCAGGTCTACTGAGCTGACCTTCACAAGTCAGTTACAGAAATTTGAATTTTTAACCCTCTAGACATCAAAATCTCTTCTCGGGGTCTTTATAGAAGTTTTATAAATCGATGTCCTCTTCGAGATCATACTTAAATGACCTCAATCCTAGTTTTACAAAAAAAGTTATACCTCTTTCCACAAAGTATATCCAATTGCATCCATATTTTCTAAATTTCTAACTCTTTACTTACTACATTCAACACCTTATGCTTAGTCTACCATTTCTAGTTCAATTATTCAACATTTCCTATTTATTCTAACTCCATTTCAACTCAATATCATCCATAAACAAATTACAGTCCATGATTGATCATGAACACGATAAACAGAACATATCCATATATATATATATATATATATATATATTCATCATTAACTTTCTACACATATTCAACCTCATTTCCACTTTCATTTCACTTCTAACTATAACCTTAATTCATCTCATTTCAAGAGCTTAACTCAACATCTTGGTTGACATAACTTTCACTTTCCTTATACCCTTAATTCATAACTCATAACATCTACATAACAATTCATCACTTATGGTTTTTCACACTCTCAAAATAGGACACAAGCACATGTATTCACCCATTAATTTGTTGAACCCAGTACACAAATTTAAGTCAAATTTTGAAACTCTTATAGATAGAATTGAATTTGATGTCTTCATGCAAAATGTAGCCATATGTTTCTAATTTAATCCAAATAAAAAATCATCTCATTTGAATATCTACAGAACAAGTTATGGCTAAATTACAGATGCATAATTAGCACAAATTGTTACAGCTAACATTTTTCTAGCACACTTTAAAAACCATTTACTCAATTAATCCAACATTATATGATTCCATAATCTATTACCCACCAAAACACCAAAGCAAGACATTAATCTACCACATTACTCATTCATGTTTTAGCATGTACCCATCCTCATTTTATGAACATTTAACCTCTATATATCATCAAATATACTTCATTCATCAAAGCTATGAAGATTAATAGGTTACTTACTTGATTTACCCAAAGCTTCTTCAATCATCACGAAACCATAGCTCCTTCAACATATACGATCATCACCCTTTTAAGGTGGAATAGTTGGTTCTTTTAGTGACATGATGGAGAAGACAATGAATCTTGAAGAAACAAAGTGAAAGAGTTGAACAAAAATCAACATGATGAGGTTAAGGTGGGATGGTCGTGAATAAAGAGAAAGATGAAGAAAATGAAGAAAAGCATATATCGTAATTAGCAAGTGAAAGATCATAAAATGGTCTTTAAGTTGGGTAAAAATTCGTGAGTGGCGAGTGGCGAGTGTTGTGACACTTGTCACTTGCCACTTGTCATCTTATTGTGGTCTCTAATTGGTTCTTTTAAAAAGCTTGTCCATTTGTCTCCAATTTTCAAGCTAATTTTCTCCCAATTTTTAATGACATATGTCATTAAATCCCAAAGTCATTTATAAAAATTTTCATTGCCATTTGACTCTTATTTCTATTGCCATTTATCAATTGTTCTGCCACTTGACATTTTTGCTAGTTCAAAAATACCTTAAATTTCAGAAAATTTTCATTTTTCAACGAAAATTCTAATTCACTACTTATACACTCCGACTTAATTTTTAAGACACATAATCCATAATTCACATTATAATCACATTAAAACAATCATTATACTTGAAAAATGTCAAATGAGTACATGAACAATTCAGTGTAGTAATGTGTGCAATTATCAAATTCATGTGTGTGTATGCTAACATTATGCATGAGCATGAAATGCATTTTTCTAGTCCCTCATTGCTATTTTCTCAATTACAGAGGTTCTAACCCTTTGTATGAAAACGGGATGTTACATTCGTACAATTTATTCTATATATAATGACTATCAATTGAGCTACTCTTAAATGGAATAGGTCATAAGTAGTATCAAAATGTAACAATCCTTATATGAGATTCTTTGGTGATCTTAGGACAAATAATTACTTATACAATCATCACAATGGAAATTTTCATATACATACAAGTAATGTTTCAAATAGAATTCTTATATGGGTTCATTTCAGTAAACTTGTTCTCTAACAAACATCTACTCAATTGTTTTAAGTATCTCCATGCTATAGTCTACAAGGTCGATTGCTTTTTTCAAAAGTTAGAAGAATAACATGTGCTTGTGCTTTTATATTCTATAATGTCTAGTCTTAATAGAATAATAAATAGGAACAATTTAGGAATAGTACATTAAAACAATATGAATCTCAAAATTGTGATATCATCATAATTTCATTAACAATGTACATTTTTCTTATGGACTTTATCATATCCATTTAAATATGTATAAGACAAAGAATACCTTTAAATAACTATGTCACTAAAGCACAACTAACTAATTGACCGTAATACATTAGCAAATACTCTGTTGCTTTAACCAATTCAAGATGATGATTAGCCAATATTTCCAAAAACAACCCAAGACACCACTATTGGTATTGTTCAACCAAAAATATATTTACTAAAGGATAAACTCATACACAATTTCATCAAACTTTTGATAGGGTGGTAACATATATAGTGTTGATTGTATACAAAGGTCACATGGAATTGTACAAATTGTACATTCCCACAACGAAACAAATATAAAGGAGTAGTTCAAAGAGGTCTTGAGTGTTTTCAATTTTGAACATAATAAGGATGAGCCAGAAAGGAAAGAGAGATATGAATGGATTAATGATAGTAAATTATTTGGCATTGTTTGTGACATTTTCTGGAGAAAAGTTAGCCTTTCAAATAGTATGTGTGGTCATGAATGATATGGTTTTGCTATGTTTGTAGTAAGCAATATATTGTGCAAATTTCTTTCATGCCTTTTCACCACAATTCCTTTTATTTTGTTCCTACTAGGAAAAGTCAAGACCAACTAGTGTTAAAATGTAATTACATATATATATTGTTAGTTGATCTGTAATATCCTAGTTTGATAATTGTATTATGTTGTACATGCATTTTATAAAGTAATGTCTATTTATGGTATACTAGAGTAATTTAAGCATTTAAATGTATTATTGAGGTTATAACGGAGATCATGGATAGACCAGAGACAGTTTTGGATTTGACCAGAAATTTTTTGAAAGATTTCCGAAAACTCCAAAAAGCTACGGAATGAGTCTGAATGAGCTTTAAAAGCACCAAAATGTCCTTTGGAGATTTAGGTGATACTTTTGAATGAAATCCAAATGATTTCGGTGATATTTAGTGATTTTTTTATTCAATTAGAAAATTCATCTGGATAACCGAAAAAGTTACCGAACAATTATGAAATATGATGAAAAGCTCAGAGTCTATAGGAATTTAAACGGGTCAAAATGGAGGTTGTTTGAATAGAATTTGGGTCATCCAAATTTATTGGACTAAAATGCCATTTCTGGAAAATAATGAGTATTGATGATTTTAAACCCATTTTGAAATTTTTAAAAGCTTGAAATCAATAAGTATTGACCCTAATTAGAGTATTTCATAGTCAATTTGAAGATGAGATGGTTGTGAAACATTTTCGAGTTAGTTGATGAATTAAATGCATTAAGGGGCAATTTGGTCTTTCTGTACGCATTCAAGGCTGTTTGGTCTTTTTACATGATATTAGTGTATTTATAAGTCATTGAAAGCCACTAATGGGAAAATGAGAAGTGTATGATGAGTCATTAGTGATGACAAATAAGAAGGTGACATTTGTAATCCATTAAATGAGTGTAAAAGTGACATTTTGCTTCATTCATATATCATAGCCATGAGAGTGAATGGAGAGCATCATTAAAGAGCCAAAAAATTAAAAGAAAATAATAGAGAAGAAAGGTGGGCTTGGCCATTGTTGGAGAAAAGAGGGAAGAGAGATAAAAAAAAAAGAATAAAAGAAAAGAAGAAGATAGAGCTTCAGCTATGACATGGAGAAGTGTTACAAAGAGTTTTCCATGTTGCTCTACCTCCAATCAAGCATCTAACAAGATTCCATGGCCATCCAAGTGAAGAAGAAAAGAAAATGGTTTGGTAAGGTTACTATGTCACTTAAATGTACAAGACAAAGAATACCTTTAAATAACTATGTCACTAAAGCACAACTAACAAATTGACCATAATACATTAGCAAATAACCTGTTGCTTTAACCAATTCAAGATGATGATTAACCAATATTTTTAAAAACAACCCAAGACACCACCATTGGTATTGTTCAACCAAAAATATATTTACTAAAGGATAAACTTCTATGCAATTTCATCAAACTTTTGATAGAGTGGTAACATATATAGTGTTGATTGTATACAAACGTCACATGAATTTGTACAAACTGTACATTCCCCAACGAAACAAATATAAAGTAGTATTTCAAAGAGGTCCTGAGTGTTTTCAATTTTGAACCATAATAAGGTTGAGATAGAAAGGAAAGAGAGATATGAATGGATTAATCATAGTAAATTATTTGGCAATGTTTGTGACATTTTATGGAGAAAAGTTAGCCTTTTAAATAGTATTTGTGGTCACGAATGATATGGTTTTGCTATGTTTGTAGTAAGCAATATATTATGCAAATTCCTTCCATGCCTTTTCATCACAGTTCCTTTTATTTTGTTCCTACTAGGAAAAGTCAAAACCAACTAGTGTTAAAATTTAATTATATATATTAATTGCTAGCTAATATATAATATCCTAGTTCGATAATTGAATTGTGTTGTACATGCATTTTATAGAATATGCTCTATTTATGGTATACTATAGTAATTTAAGCATTTAAATATATTATTGAAGTTATAACGGAGATCACAGATAGACCAAAGATAGTTTTGGACTCGACCAGAAATCTTTCGAAAGATTTATGAAAACTCCAAAAAAACTAGGGAATGAGTCTGAACGAGCTTTAAAAGCACCAAAATGTGCTTTGGAGATTTAGGTGATACTTTTGAATGAAATCCAGATGATTTCGGTGACATTTAGTGATTTTTAGATTCAATCAAAAAATTCATCCATGTAATCAAAAAAGTTACCGAACAATTTTGAAATACGTTGAAAAGCTCAAAATTAGGATTAAAGTCCATAGAAATTTAAACTGATCAAAATGGAGGTTGTTTGAATAGAATTTGGGTAATCTAAAATTGTTGGACCAAAATGCCCTTTCTTGAAAATAATGAGTATTGATGATTTTTAAACCCATTCGAAATTTTTAAAAGCATGCAATCAGTAAGTATTGACCCTAATTAGAGTATTTCACAGTCAATTTGAAGATAAGATGGTTGTGAAACATTTTCGAGATTTAACTATATTACTTGATGAATTAAATGCATTAAGAGGCAATTTGGTCTTTCTGTACTCATTAAAGGCAGTTTGGTCTTTTGATAGGATATTAGTGTATTTATGAGTCATTAAAAATGACTAATGCGAAAATGAGAAGTGTGTGATAAGTCATTAGTGATGACAAATAAGAAAGTGACATGCGTAGTCCATTAAATGAGTGTAAAAGTAACATTTTGCTTCATTCTTTTAACATATCCATGAGAGTAAACGGAGAGCATCATTAAAGAGCCAAAAAATTAAAAGAAAATAATAGAGAAGCAAGGTGGGTTTGGCCATTGTTGGAGAAAAGAGGGAAGAGAGAGAAAAAAAGAATAAAAGAAAAGAAGAAGATTAAGCTTTAGCTATGACATGGAGAAGTGTTACAAAGAGTTTTCCATGTTGTTCTAGCTCCAATCGAGCATCTAACAAGATTCCATGGCCATCTAACTGGAGAAGAAAAGAAAATGGGTTTGTAAGCTTACTATTAAATGTAAAAGACAAAGAATACCTTTAAATAACTATGTCACTACAACATAACTAACTAATTGACCATAATACATTAGCAAATACTCTGTTGCTTTAACCAATTCAGGATGATAATTAACCAATATTTTCAAAAACAACCCAAGAAACCACCATTGGTATTGTTCAACCAAAAATATATTTACTAAAAGATAAACTTCTATGCAATTTCATCAAACTTTGATAGGGTGGTAACATATATAGTGTTGATTGTACACAAAGGTCACATGAAATTGTACAAACTATACATTCCCACAACGAAACAAATATAAAGGAGTAGTTCAAAGAGGTCTTCAGTGTTTTCAATTTTCAACTATACTAGGGATGAGCCAGAAAGGAAAGAGAGATATGAATGGATTAATTATAGTAAATTATTTGGCAATGTTTGTGACATTTTTTTGGAGAAAAGTTAGACTTTCAAATAGTATGTGTGGTCACGAATGATATGGTTTTGCAATGTTTGTAGTAAGCAATATATTATGCAAATTCCTTCCATGCCTTTTCATCACAATTCGTTTTGTTTTGTTCCTACTAGGAAAAGGCAAAACCAACTGGTGTTAAAATTTAATTAGATATGTTAATTGCTAGCTGATCTGTAATAACCTAAATCAATAATTGTATTGTGTTGTACATGCATTTTGTAGAGTATGCTCTATTCATGGTATACTAGAGTAATTTAAGCCTTTAAATATATTATTAAGGTAATAACAGAGATCACGGATAGACCAGGGACAATTTTTGAACTCAACTAGAAATTTTTCGAAAGATTTTCGAAAACTTCAAAAAGCTACAGAATGAGGCTGAACAAGCTTTAAAAGCACCAAAATATTCTTTGGAGATTTAGGTGATACTTTTGAACAAAATCTAGATGATTTCAGTGACAATTAGTGATCTACCAATTAAATCAGAAAATTCGTCCATGTAATCGAAAGGTTGCCGAACAATTTCGAAATACGATGAAAAGCTCGAAAATGAGGATTGGAGTCCATAGGAATTAAAACGGGTCAAAATGTAGGTGTTTGAATAGAATTTGGGTAATCCGAAATTATTAGACTAAAATGTCCTTTCTAGAAAATAATGAGTATTAATGATTTTAAACCCATTCGAAATTTTAAAAAACATGCAATCAATAAGTATTTACCTTAATGAGAGTATTTCATAGTTAATTTGAAGATAAGATGGTTGTGAAATATTTTTGGGATTTAATTTTGTTAGTTGATGAATTAAATGCATTAAAGGGCAATTTGGTTTTTTTGTACTTATTAAAGGCAAAGTGATCTTTTTACAAGATATTAGTGTATTGATGAGTCATTAAAAATTACTAATGCAAAAATGAGAAGTGTGTGATGAGTCATTAGTGATGACAAATGATGTTTTCCAAATGAATATTGCCAGCATAAGATTATGCTTTAGCAACGTATGAGTTTTAACTTGAAAGTTAAATTTTGTATGATTGGAAGTTACCTTGAAATTATGCACTAAATTTAATAATTATGAATCATCTCATACTTGATTTGGAAAATAAGACGAGTCGTATATATAAGAGTTGCTTTTGACAATGGTACACCGGTAGGCTTTATACATGTTATTATGTCGATATATTTATGGTGGTTAACCTATTACGGATAAGCAATGTAGAACCAGCTCTTTAACTTGTTATGGATAAGCGATGTAGATCCAGCTCCGTAACCAATGGTTAGCCAGTCACGCGTAAGCGATACAAAACCAGCTTCGTGATTTTATGCCTAGTGTACCATATGGTAAAGTAACTAGTGGTGGGCTATATATTGAGTAAGAAAATTCATGACAGTAATAACGCTGCCACTATTTATTTTTAAAAGTGATATGAGAGGAATCGTATGGTGCTAATTCTAGTGGTTGACTTATTTTCAGTACAAAAGTTTTGAGAAAACTTATTGTCATTACTGTTTATTGTTTTAAAAAAAGAAAAAGGAAAATGGAAACTTGTATATTATGAGTTTAATGTCGAAAAACATTTTGGAATGGTATTTCAGAAAAATTAAAATTGTGTTTAACGAAATGTTATTTTATTACTAGATTTGATGATGTATGAATAAATTGTTATGCAAATTCTTTAACTTGAGTTTTATGATTGTATGGGAATATTATAGATATGTTGTTATGAAAATTTTAACGGATTTAGTAACCGGATTAACACTCACTGAGCTTGTTTAACTCACTCTTATTTTTATGTTTTTAAACAAACCACCCCAAGTATATGTGCAGATGCTATAGTAATTGGGACTCTGCCGCAGGATTAGCTATATCGTCAGGTGTTATCATACTTATGTCATTTTGATATGTACATTTGTGTAAAAAATGGATGTTTATAAAAGCTTTTAAATGAAATATATGAATATGTTTTGTCTTTTTAAAGTAGTCTATTGTAGTGATTGTTGATAATTATTTGTTTGGGGTTGCTTGTAAGTGGACTTGAAGTCCAAAATCTGTAGTTGAGAAATTGGTATAAATATAGAAGTGATTTGAAACTTTACAGGGCTTTTGCAAATTCTGTGAATATCAAAATGCAGTTGTTGCATTACCGAAATTTAAAAAAATGATTAAAAAATTCACACAATTTTTTGCTCTTTTAACTTCTAAATTATAAAAGGTTTTTATCAATTTAACGACTTGATTTTTTTTTTATGTTTTTCAATCTTCTTTTCATCCCTTTTCTGTTGTTATAACCTTTTATGGGAAGATGACCATTTAGTCTGCAAGTGGCCCTACTAATTAGTGCATCGTCTCACGTGAAAGACAAAAACCTAAAAAGCATGATATATCTTCACCTCGTAAGTAGTGCATCAAGTATATATATGTAAACACACTAGCATATATCATCTTCAGTTTGTACAGTAATGATGATACCTGTAGTTGCAACCCGTAACTTGTCGCTCTCTGGCAGTAAAAGCAGGGAACTTGTATGGTATGTTTGTATTGTAAAGCACTATAGGAAAGTAAAACAAACAAAAGTGAACAAAAAGAAACTTGTACGTGGTAACATTTTACACACAAAAAGAAAAAAATAAGGATGAAGGAGCATATTCAAAAAAATATCCGCTTAGAACTGACATATGCTTCGCCAAGATGTACCTGAAGGGGGGTGATAACTGGGGCCCGGCTCCATTTAGTACCTAAATAACGTATAATTAAAGGGCAAACGTTTGTCCCGACACACCCAAATCATTAATAGGAGATGTTTGGTCCACTTAATTTAGGAATCTTTTCATCCACAATAACCACAAAGAAATTTCACTTTCAAAGTTGAATGGTGATAGCTCAAGAGACAAAGCATGTGAGTGGGGGAGACCTACCTTTAAATCCAACAAGAGATAGTTGCCTGTGCAAACTCCAAATATCAAAACACCTTTAGGAAAGGAATCATTGCGCGGTAATAATTGACAATAAATCATTTTTCTATTTTATTCATAGCCTTCGTCTCACGTATGAAAGCTAGAATACAAGATAAATGTAAAGGGTGGATCCATGTCCACTTTCGACAACAGATTCCTTCCCCTCCACGCCTTTCAATGGAACGATTTGTTTGACTAATTTAATTTACCATAGAAATATATGCTCCTTTAGTGTTTAAATCCTTTATAAATGTTTTTCACTCCTCTTACTATATATGTACCTAAGAATTAAGATCGATGCATTTTGTGTGACATATAGACTACTTTATTCCGGTCCAATTCAAAGACTATAAAACAAAGCCATGTTCCATGTTTTACAGGTAAAAAGACGATTTTTATCCCATTCATAATTTTAATATCCAAAAATACAACCTTCTATACTTTCTTATAATATAATATTCATATACTTACACAAGTTAAATAGAAAAAACAATAAAAGGTACTTTCTTAAATACTTTTCATCTAATATCTGTTCTTTACTTTTCGCATAGAATAGAAGATTATATGATTATTTATAGAGCTATTAATTGATGACTTATATACACCCGTGAGGGGTTTCTAAGCCGATGTTCTTTATGTTGGAATTATATCCATAACTCAATCGTTACGTGATTGAACATTTTAGTTTTGTAATTATTAATTTTGATTAATAACATGACAAATGATTTTAATATCATATTACGTTTATTGTTTATTATTTTAATATGATAAGTTCTTGATTAAATTTATACACTTGCCTTCATAACGGAGATTATGATAATGAGAGTCAAGTCTTGAGGGTTTAATCTAAAAGTATTCTTGATCATAGGATCATCAAATAAGTACTTTATTGATCCGGTTAGATCAATATATATGTAATAGTATCTATTGGATAGATATTAATTTTATTTCATTTTAGAAATAATAATAGAATAAAATGGTTTTATTTTATTTTATAAATAATAATAATTATTAGAAAAAAGGAAACGAAACGTTACATGACTTCAAAAGGATAAGAAACAGTTTCTGATAAAAACGTTTTTTCTGATACTCTTATCAGGTGAGTATGTGAAAGCCATAACTGTTTTTTGTTCTTCTAGACGTTACTACGTACAAGAGAGAGTTTGTGTTACGTTGTGTGTGTGGTGAAATACATACAAGATACAAAAAGAAAGTTTTTGAGTGTATGAAAGAGGCAACATACAGGAAACGAAAAATATACACATGCATGTTGTTTTTCGTTTGTATATAAAAGTTATATACACAAAAAGACAAGAGAAAATAGATATTTGGAGCCATATCAAGTGTTAAAAGCGGGACATATTTTTTGGTATAAAACATATAGAAACTTCGTAATTTCGAAATTTCATATCGGTTAATTCTCACAAATTCTACGTATTTATCGTTTACCTATTTCTATTATTAGTATGTTATTAAACACAGTAGATAATATATAATTGCGATTTTTATTTTCGCTTGTGATCCTTCACTTCACGTAACTGCCAAAGGGAGCTACGTTTTGCTTAATTGTAAAAGAACAGAAGAATGCATCATATAAAAAACATCAGCGTGTGTTTCTTATGAAAGCGATGGTCTTTTACACGAAGATCAAAAAAAAAAAGACAAAGATTCTCTTCAGTAAAATGTTTAAGCAAAGTTTTTTAATCAGTGGAAAAACAAAAAAATTCACAATCCAAATAGAGTAATAACGAGAAGGAAGAAAAGAAGAACAAAAGAAGAAGTAACGAAAGAAAAAAAATGCAGATAAACGTAGCAGAGAAGAAGAGACTTCTAGTTATTCAATAATACGTGTGTACAATAAAGGCACATGCTTCTCCATATAGAATACATGTGCACAGTATTATTACCATTGATCGCTGTAATAAGACAAAACTACTTAGCAAATGGTTTTGTCTGTTTCGTGTACATATATATATATATATATATATGCAAATATTATACACATTTGTGGCATGACCACTTATGGCTATAAAGAATGATAAATATAATATAAAGAATTAGAAATTAGTTTTTTTAATTTGCACTAATTAATTTAGTTAAATTAGTTTCTAATTAATATAAAATGTATAAAAAATATTTTTTTAATATAAGAAAACTAATTTGTTTAGTTAAAATTAAAAAAGAGTTTTATTAGAAATTAGTTT
>JANKYE010000010.1:9880432-9890701 GCA_032467995.1 Erythroxylum dillonii
GGCCATCAGCTCCTGGTCGCTCAACGAATCCACAAACTTTCCGTCTTGAGGAGGAACGACCCTCTGAACAACATGAAAAGCCATGCCATGCCCCTCTGCGACATCCCAGGGCAAGACTATCGAAATTATACTGATCGAGCGTCTGAATCTGATCGACCACTTCCTGTTCTTCTCTTGTAAAGACACAGGACTTGATTGCCGAAGATGTCTGGCTCGGCCTTAATTGGCATCTACACCCGATCGATCGGCCCTATCACAAGCTATCAAATACTAAGCATCTACATCCGATCAATCGGCCCCATCATGAACTATCGTGCACCAGGAGTCGAAGTTTGATTGATCGGGCCTAGCACGATTCATCATAAAAGCGAGTTGCACAATCCTCATGTACTACTTCGACCCTTCTCCTTGGTCAGGCTCGAGGAGTAGGGGGCTTATGGTTGGGTCGGTCGTGCTAGCCCAAGCCCAAACCTAGAAAGACACATGGGTCGATCGGCCCATTCCTCAACCTTGACCTAATCCCTACAGGTATTTACTATATGAACTCATTATCTCACCATGAAAAAGGTACGACTTCAGAACCCAACATTTCTCTACACATAACTACCAAAATCCTGACAAAAAGACTAACTTGAGCATCGGAGGAGCCTACCGGGAACCAACCCTCGGCGTGCCTTTATTTGTTTTGCAGGTATTTTCTAGCCGAAATTGTTCAGATTCATGGGTCTAAACAATGGCGTCTGGCCCCAGCAGATTCAGACTGAACCAAATACCAATTTCGTTATAATGAATATAAAATTATAAAGAATGATAGAAAGACAACATGCATCTAAGAAAATTGCTCCTTCAAATTTGAAGAAAATAAAAAATATATTCCTTAGTTCAAAAAATTGATATTTATTATCCAAATATTTTTATGAAATAATGTAAAAATAAGAAGTTTAATATTTCATTCATGATAATTTGAAGAATAACCTAATATATTTAGTGATTTAAAATATCATAATTTTATCCTAAATCTATAAAAATAAAAGTATTAGCATAAGTTTGCGAATTCCGTAATTGAACTCATGAGTCATAACACACTAACACTTCAAGATTTTAAATAACTTAAATATCACTTTAAATATACTATTTGCACACATTGTCGATCTCTTTTATTTTAAAGAAAAAATATAATAATTTTTATATGATTTCACCAAAATCATTTACATTTTAAAAGTCTCGTAGAAAATTTTTATGCTTTGTGAAAAAGTACTAACCAATCTCTATATTGATTTTTATCATTAAGTTTTACTGATTAAACATTTTTTAAGACGCATGACTGTAAGGATTTTTAATCAAACATGTGGGCTTATATGTGTATAATTGTGTGTAAAGGCTATCATATAAAGTTGAGCCCAATTAATTAAAGTGGTCTAATATGGTTATGGTATTTTGGTCTTTATGCATCTATTTTAAGTGTAAACTTTATATGTGTAGAGACTGGGTTTATAATTTCTAGTTTTATGATGTGCCAAACGAGAAATTAAATTAGGGTTGTACTTTAATAAAAGTGCTTATGGTCCTCAAACTAAAATGTACGCACAATTCCTTCTGACAGCTCATCATCAAAGGGTTAAGGAAAACTCTAAAAAGACTACGTTTTAATTTGGAAGACAAACCACAAGACTCCAATGCTGATTTCACAATGGATTTAGGTATGCTTCCGCTTTTATTTAATTCTTAATGATTTGATATGAACAAATCTTGGCTTTAAAGGGGTTAAAATCCAACAAGTGGTATCAGAGCAACTTTCATGTTAGATCATTGAGAATTTTTTGTTTAATTATTTTTCTTCATTATGATCAGAGTATCATTCGTTTCTTTTCTTTGGATCTGGTTATTGGCATATACAATTATGTTTAGGTTGTCTCATGGATTCAAATTTGGTTATTTCGTACATGTGTAAGGTTTAACTCCTTAATTTGCAAAAAGAAAAAGGAACAAATAGTTGTTTATTTCGGAGGAATTTTTTTTGTAAAGCCTTTAATGGCTTTTAAGAACGTTTATGTTGTCTTTTAATACATAAAGCTTTGGTTTAATTTTTGACTATTGGATAATAACCAAAAACTACTTTATTTTGTTTTACAATTTAACCATTGTATAAAGACAAGAATTACCTTTATTTGGTGTTATTGTTTAACCATTGGGTGTCAACGATAAAACATAAAGATTTTTAAAGCCTTATACATGTCGTGTGATTCAAGATTCAGATAAAAACCAGAAACAACCCTAAAGCTTTAGCATCTTGGAAAGTTTTAAATTTATACTTGTTAGTATGCATATTACGGATTAATATTAAGATGAATGACTTTTAAGATCCAAAATTTATAATTTATAGTTTGATTTGTAAAATTTTGACCCAATTCTCGATTTGAGCTGACAGGATTGTCAATGTCATAGTATCAAGAAATTGGAGCTATGACGCTTTCATACATCTTATACAAAATTTGCGTATTTTGATTTCAGATTTTACTAATTTAAAGAAATATATAGCATTTGAAATTAAATTAATTGATGAAAAATGTTGTCAAAGCAAACTCTTTTTTAAAAATTAATTTAACTTAGAATGTTGAAAAGTTTAATGTGTATGTTATTCATGCAAATATTGACTAGCCCAAAGGAAAGTTAATATTTGGCTCGAATTGTATATACACTTATGGTGGTAAATGTGTGGCAATTATTCAATATAACATGTGAACATTAAATCGGTCCAAAGAAAGGTTTATTGTTTGACATGCCTTATTGCCAGTGTTTGATCACTAAACCAAGGTACCACTTACAAGTTAGTATTTCTGTCCAAAGAATAAATATTAATGTTGTGCTAGGTATCTTGTGATGGGGCCCTACCATTATCTGTATATAATTAATTTGGCATATTATAGTGTTGTATATGTGAGCAATTAGATTTTATTTGTTTTGTTCTCTTTTTAGTTCCTGGTTCTGCTGTTGATACCTCTGCTAGTGTTAATTCAATTCCTATGCTTAATGACATCAATTTTAATTCATGGAAGGAGACGTTTTGATTGTTCTTAGAGTCATAGACTTAGATCTTGCTTTATGAGTCGATCAACCTGATCCACTTCCTGGTGAGAGTACCTCTGATCAAAAGAGGGAGATGGAAAAGTGGGAAAGGTTGAATCATATGAGCTTGATGATCATGAAAGCGCCATTCTAGAAGCTTTTCAGGGCATTATGTCCGATCAGATTACTATGACTAAGGGTTTCTTTGAGGATCTTGAGAAAAGATTTGTAAAAAATGAAAAGGCTAAAACAAGTACACTTTTAGCAAAGCTTATCTCAATGAGGTATATAGAAAAAGGAAACATAAGAGAGTACATTATAGAAATGTCGCACATTGCTTCAAAATTGAAAGCACTTAAGTTAGAATTATCCGATGACTTGTTAGTGCACCTAGTTTTGATATCTCTTCCAGCACAATACAGTCAATTCAAGGTGAGTTATAACTATCAAAAGGAGACATAGTCTCTTAATGAGCTCATCTCACACTGTGTCCACGAAGAGGAAAGCTTAAAGCATAATAAGGCAGAAAGTACTCACTTAGCCACAATATCTATGGAAAAAAGGAATAAAAGAAAGAAAACTAAGGAAGTTGCGGTTCCAATGACACAAAAGAAATAGCAAAAGGAAGAAAATCCAAAAGTTGTTACTTTTGTGGAGCTGAAGGTCCTATAAAGAAGTAGTGTGCCAATTATCATGCATGGTGTGCAAAGAAAGGTATGCTTCTTATTTTGGTTTGTTCCGAGGTTAATTTGACTTCGATACCTAGACACACATGGTGGTTAGATTCTGGTGCAACAACTTACATCGGTGTGTCTATGCAACGTTTCCTGAGTTGCCAAAAACCAAGTGGTGGTGAAAGATATATCTATAGAGGTGGCAACAAGCTGGTAAAAGTCGAAGCAATAGGGACTTTTAGATTATTGTTAAGAACTAGATTTTATTTGGATTTAGTTGAGACTTTCGTTGTACCATCTTTTAGAGGAAATTTGATTTCTATTTTTGCTTTGGACAAATCTGGTTATTGTTATTTATTTAGAAATGGAATATTTAGTCTCTTTCAAAATTCAAATTTGATTAGTGTCAGTTCTTTATCAGGTTATGATAATCTATATGCTTGACATTAAAGCTTCATTTAATGAATCCCTACATGTGAGTACATGAAAGGAGAATTGAGAGGCTTGTGTCTAAAGGAATTCTCGATCCCCTTGATTTTACAGATTTTGCTACTTGTGTTAATTGCATTAAGGGAAAACAAAAAAATGTCAAGAAATTGGGTGCCAATAGGGCTTCAGACATTTTAGAACTTATCCATACAGATATTTATGGGTCATTCCCTACGGTGTCTTGGAATAGTCAACCATATTTTATAACGTTCATAGATAACTTCTCGCAATATGGCTACCTTTATCTCATTCATGACAAATCACAGTCTTTGGAAGTGTTCAAAAACTTTAAGCTTGAAGTTAAGAACCATCTCAACAAAAGGATTAAAAGCATTAGATTTGACCGTGGTGGCAAGTACTATGGTAGATATGACAGATCAAGTGAACAACGTCCAGGGTCGATTGCTAAATTCCTAGAATGTGGTATCATCCCACAGTACATACACTATGTCAGGTTCGCCTAGCATGAATGGTATTGCTAAAAGACAAAATAGAATGCTTAATGATATAATGAAGAGTATGATTAGTCATTCTACCTTGCCAAAATTGCTCTGAGGAGAAGCACCAAAGACCACAACATATATACTCAACAGAGTTCCAACTAAAGCAACTAATAAGAACCCTTATGAGCTTTGGGCAGGCAAGAAGCCTAGTTTAAAGCACTTGCACATTTGGGGATGTTCAACTAAGGCAAGAACCAACTCAAAAAAAGGATTAAAAGTGTTAAATCTGACTATGGTAGTGAGTACTATGGTAAATATGACGGATCAAATGAACAATGCCCAAGACCATTTACTAAATTCCTAGAAGAATGTGGTTTGCCTAGGATGATTGGTGTTGCTGAAAGATGAAACAGAACGCTTAAGGATATAGTGAGGAGTATGATTAGTCGTTCTACCTTGCCAGAATCACTATGGGGAGAAGCACTAAAGACCACAACATATATACTCAATAGAGTCCCAACTAAAGCAACTGATAAGACCACTTATAAGCTTTGGACGAGCAAGAAGCCTAGTTTAAAGTACTTGCACATTGGGGATGTCCAGCTGAGGCAAGGCTTTATAGGCCAAATGAAAAGAAACTGGACTCAAGGACTATTAGTTTTACTTTATTGGATATTCTGAAAGATCTAGGGGTTACAAGTTTTATGATCCCACTTCTAAGGCAATTTTTGAGATAGAAAATGCCCATTTTTTATAATGTTGAGTTTGCAGGGGGAGAGAGGATTAAGGACTTTTTTTTTGAAGAGGAGCACATTGAAATTCCTCTAATTGCTATTGACAATGATCGGGGTCAAGTTTCAATTCCTAACATTTTTCAAAAAGCAATTCCGGATCAAGATAATGTCATGGAAACTCCTCCCCAAGTTCAGCAACTTATTCCAAATGAACAAATTCTACAACCTCAAGAACCTATGCCATTATGGAGATCCACTAGAGAGAGGAGAAGTGTAATTCCAGATGATTATGTTGTATTTCTTTAATAACATGAAGTTGACATTGGTATGGTGGAAGATGATCTAATTAACTTCTGTTAAGCCATGGAAAGTTCTAACTCTCAAAAGTGGACTGATGTTATGAATGAAGAAATAAAGTCTATGAAGGACAATGATGTTTGGAACCTTCTACCATTGCCTAAAGGTGTGAAACCTATTGGTTGCAAATGAATATTTAAGAGCAAGATGGATTTGAAAGGCAATGTAGAAAGGTACAAGGCTCGTCTTGTCGCAAAAGGCTTTACATAAAAAGAAGGCATTGATTATAAAGAGACCTTCTCTCTAGTTTCTTCGAAAGACTCTTTTAGGATAATAATGGCATTAGTAACACATTTTGATCTTGAGTTACATCAAATGAATGTTAAGACAGTGTTTCTCAATGGTGACATTAATGAGATGATTTATATGGTACAGCTAGAAAACTTTGTGTCGGGAGATGCAAAGCAAATGGTTTACAAACTAAAGAAATCCATCTATGTACTCAAGCAAGCATCTCATCAATGGTATTACAAATTTCACCAAGTTTTCATCTCGTTCAGTTTTAAGATAAACTTGGCTGATGATTATATATACCATAAGTTCAGTGGGAGTAAGCACATTTTTTGGTTTTATACGTCGATGACATATTACTTATGTAACATCCCATCACCGATGAGAAGGATCAATTGCTCATTGGAGACGGGTAAAGAGTGTGTAAATTTGTCTCGGCATATTCATGCATGATATGGCCTCCATAAACACATAAATTGTAAGTTCTGTATATGCACATGATTGTACATGCATTCATGACATTTCCCAGCATATGTGTCTATAGAGATCCGAATTGAATAATTTTGGTGTCTATGGATTCCTAAGACATAGGGGAACATTTTTTATTCAGGAGAGGTTGCCTAGGTTATCTGATGTAGACGGTTTCACTGATCACGAACTGTAGACCCGAAGGTGTGTGTTTTGGGAAAACTGAAATAAGTCAATGAGCAATAAATTGTAAGTTTAATGGGTTTAGTGAGTCATAAACCTAAGTTGTTCTGAAAATGGTTTTGTAATGAAATTTTTGGAATGATACCCGGGATTGTCATGAACATGCATTGTACATACTCCATATTTGTGCATAAATGAATTATTGTGCAAAGTGATTAATGTGTGTGTAATGTGCCTATTGCATAAATTGGATGTGCAAGATAAATGTCCGCATTCAGATGTTTCCAGAACTTGGCAACTAATGCTAATCTGGAGCATACTGTGAGTAGACCGAGATGGTCTCATTTTATTCTTTGTTTTGTTTTGTTTCATTTTGTATAGATTGATTACTGAATGTGAGTGATTATTGGGTTCCGGACAAGAGGTCCGATGATTGTAATACTGAGTTGTGCTATTGAAGTGTTACTTGAATGTGAATTGGATGACCTATGTGTATTTAAAGTGATTGACAAATATGTTTTGAATGTGCTTTATATGTGATAAGTGAAATTGCATATGTATGAGATATGTTTCTCAACTCTACTGTTGAGTGCCGGACTTCGGTCCGATGACATATGAGTGTATGGGATTGATGCATTTCATTGCATAAGTGTATGAAATATAATGGATGTTGTGACCAGAGTAGCCACCGATCAGAGCTTTAAGCTCAACGAGTGAAAATGAACTTCGAGCTTATAAGTGATTTAGAGCCTCTGGCTCAATATTTAATGAGCCCTATATGAGACAGTTATCAATGAGTCAGTATCCAATGGATACGGGACAGTTAGGCACTCGGTCACAACAAAATAATAAATGAAAAATGGGTCTCATGTGCACTGCATATGCATAATGTGAATGTTTAAATGTATTGACAGTGAAATAATGTGAAATGCGAAAGAAAGTGAGATGTGTAAATTATGCGTTTTGTAATTGGGTGAGCCATCGATGATGGTCACTCACTGAGTTCGCAAAAACTCACCCAAAATTTGCAATTATTTTTTTTAGGACTCAGAAGAATACCCCGTTAGGCAACGGGAGTATACGTACTGCATGTGAGTGAAGGAAGAGGTCGGGATCAATTGCGTCTGCATTTTGTATTTGATTGCTTTATACAAACTTTTATTTGCTGCAAATTATTGTATTTGGTATATTTGAGTCTATTTGTTATGTATACCTTTCCGATTAGAAAAGGTTTTGCAAAAGAAATTGTTCCAAGTGTAATATGTTTTGTTTCTAGAATGGGCTAATCAAAATTCTGATATTTGAAAAATGTTGGCCATTCTTGTAAGTAAAATGTTTCTAAATAAATGTGGGCCCCAATTTTCGATTATTAATTTTCGCATGCGTTTTAAAAAAATTATACCGACTTTTGACCGATTGAGTGATCTAGCATGCCACCTTCGCGGGCACGGACTCAGTTATCACCACCGATATCGGGTTCGGGTCTTGCAGAAGTGGGGTGTTACAACTTACCACTAATAATATAGGCTTACTAGATGAAACTAAGAGATTTTTGTCAAAGAGGTTTGAAATGAAAGATCTTGGTGACGCCTCTTCTGTTTTATTGATTCAAATACATCGGGAACGCTCTCGAGGTACTCTTGGATTATCACAAAAGAGCTATATTGAAAAGGTACTTAAAAGGATTGACATGCAGAATTGTAACCAGGTGATACCCTTGTGTCTAAGGGAGATAATTTCAGTTTAAGTCAACACCCTAAGAATGACTTTGAAGCTAAGGAAATACAAAAGATTCCTTATGCTTCAGCTATAGGAAGTCTAATGTATGCTCAGGTTTGCACACGTCTGGATATTGCGTACATTGTTGGAATACTAAGGAGATATTTAAGTAACCTGGGATTGGATCACTAGAAAGCAACCAAATGGGTCATGCATTACTTGCAGAGAACAAAAGATTATATGCTCACATATAGAAAATCAGATAAGCTGGAGATCATTGGTTATTCAGATTCTGATTTTGCTAGATGCTAAGATAGTAGGATATCCACTTCGAGTTATATCTACCTTATTATTGGAGGAGTTATTTCTTGGAAGAGTGTTAAGCAGTCACTTATAGCTTGTTCCACCATGGCAGCGAAGTTTAAAGTCTATTATGAGGCATCTAACCACTGGATATGGCAACAAAACTTTGCCACGGGGCTGCACAATGTGGATTCTATTGAAAAACCACTTAAGTTATTTTGTGACAATAACTCAGTAGTGCTATATTCCAATAACAATAGGAGTTCAACAAAGACGAAGCACATCGACATCAAGTGCTTAATTGTTAAAGAGAGAGTTCAGAGTGGACAGTTGTCTATACAGCACATTAGGTCAAACTCTATGATTGCGAAACCGCTTCCTAAAGGAGTGCCACCCAAGGTCTTTCATAAGCACACTGCTCATATGGGTATTGCATCTTTCCAGAATATATAGTTTCAGTGGGAGTTTGTATTATAGATGCTTTTCATATTAGACATTTTCACTGTCATTTTGGATACAGTTTTTGGGTTAACTTGATAGTTTTTAGGTTAACTTGTTTGAGGTTATTTTCAGTTTTAAGATATTTGGTTTATTTTGTCTCTGAACTTATTTAAGATTGATCTCACTAAAGCTTAAGGTTGGACCAGTTGGAAATAAGCATGCTATGATCACACTGCTTACAATTTCCATGTTACACATCCGTGCTTGATCCATGTCATTTAGTTATATCAGTATATGTGACCGTTGATGGGTCTAGCTACATTAAATGTAGCAAAAGTTGCTTTGATCCTATGTTGGTATGATTGATGGATCGAATTGTCTAGGGATGCATACAATAATGATAGCAAAATTCTGAGTACTCATAAGGTTAATACACAATTTTAAGGTAACATATATAGCCCAAATGAGAGATTGTAAGGATTTTTAATCAAACATTTGGGATTATATGTGGATAATTGTGTGTAAAGGCTATCATATAAAGTTGAGCTCAATTAATTAAAGTGGTCTAATATGATTATGGTATTTTGGGTTTTATGCATCTATTTTAAGTGTGGGCTTTATAAGTGTAGAGACCGGGTTTATAATTTCTAGTTTTATTATAGGCCAAACTAGAAATTATATTAGAGTTTTACCCTAATAAAAGTGGTTATGATCCCCAAATTAAAACTTACGCACAATTCCTTCTGACATCTCATCATCCGAGAAAAAACAGAGAGTTATGGAAAACTCTAAAAAGGCTATGTTCTACTTTGGAAGATAAACCACAAGACTCTAGTGTAAATTTTACAATGAATTCAAGTATGCTTTTGCTTTTATTTAATTCTTGATGATTTGGTATGAACGGATCTTGGCTTTAAAGGGATTAAAATCCAGAATGACCTTATGCATGAATTACCAAGACAAACAGAGGTGATTGGAAAAGCAAACTACAAGTGGTATATATCAATTTTATTTTATTATAAACTTAAAATTATCATATTTTTATTTATCTTTTGTTATGGTAGTAAATTAAGTATTTTATTAAAATTTTATTTATCATTTAATAGTATTAAAAATAAGATAGTGAACTACACGTGGTATATATCAATTTTATTTTATTAC
>JANKYE010000010.1:9928437-9939681 GCA_032467995.1 Erythroxylum dillonii
CAAATCTACTCAAATTTCAAAGTCATCAAAACCAATCAATCAATTTTCTTAAAGCACAAAAACATCTCTAACACAATCATATACAAAAACACTCATTTCATTTCATTTTAATATTTATAATTTCACTAAAAATTCAAGGTCCAACAGGAAACAAGCGGGGTCCAACATGAGTGGTATTAGAGCAAGAGTTGGGTTCTGGATACAAGCGGTGCCTAACATTTGTGGTATCAGAGCAAGAAGACAAATATATGATGGTTAAAGAGATTACAAGGAACCACGCTCAAGTATTATGGTATTCTGAGGAGTTGGATTCTGGATTCAAGCAGGACCCAACACATAATGTCAACTTCATATTAGCTTATACATCTAAATTTCCACTTAATCAACTTCTTTTCTAATAGCAGAAACTAGTTGTGTTCCTTGCTAGAATACACTTACTTCTTTAGCACCATCGACTAGCCATGCTCAATGCTCAAGCCACCATCTCTTATCCATACTAACTAACAAAAGCTTATTATTAGAGTTGGGAAAAACGATTTCTCTGGTCCAAGAAAAAAAGTTGTGGAAGAAGCTCCGTATGTCTAGACTTTTTTATTTTGATAGAGATCCTAATATTCCTTTCTCTCTAAGTGGAAAATATACACTAGTTGAGAGTAATCTTTTAAAGGATGAGGTTCCTTTCCTTTCAGCAATTTCATTTTAAAAGCTCAATTAATATTCTGTCACATTAGTCTTATAAAAGAGCATCAGTAAAAGATAGGTAAAAAATCACTTATTTATCAAAAGAAATACCAACTTATCTTACTCTCTTCCCACATTTGAATACTTTAGATGGTTTCTCCTTCATCACGACTGTGAATGAAGTAGTTATGATACATCGTTCAATCCAATTGATGAATTTAAGGGGAAAACTAAAAGCCTTCAAAGATTGTAACATGAAATCCTGACTAATTAAGTCAAATGCCTTGTGAAAATAATTTTTTTAGCAAAATTATTAGCAAAATCCTTCATTTGGTGTCTTTTGAACAACTATTAGCAAGAATGTTGTCACATATATTCCTTCCTTTAATATAGGCTCCTTGACAAATATAGCTAGTAGAGTTTAAGACAAACTTTAGTCGGATGGCTAAGATTTTGGAAACAATTTTGTAAATTGTATTATGGTAGGATATTGGAATAAATCTTTGAGACAATTAACGTTAAGCTTTATGAGGGGCAGAGAAATGTGAGTTTTATTGAATTTCTTGAGAAGTTTACTAGAGTTAAAGATCTCCAATTCTATATTGATAGTTTGATGTCTAACTAGGCTATAGGCTTTCGTAAAGAGGAAAGTAGTCAAACCATCAAGACTAGGGGCTTTGCTAAAGATGATGCTCTTTAGATAACACTCTATATCACTAGAGTTGATGGACCTAATGAGATTTAGTAATAAACTATGGCATGAGAAAGGAGAGTTGCTACAAAGAAGAGTAGGTCTTATTAGAGAGACCTATGGCCTCTTTTTTAAGATTTTGTTGTATTAGATTCTCTTACCCTTATCTTTGACCAAGTCCATGATTTTGTTAATCTTTCTTCTAGTAAAGATGAATTTAGAGAAGCAACAACAATTTTTCCCTCATTACGTAACTAATGAATTCTTGATTTCTGTTTTAACAATGAGTTGTAAGCTTTAAGCACTCTAGTCTAGTGGTTATGGCAACTTTCTCAGTTTCAAGCTTACAGTTGCTCTTAGGATCTAAGTGGGATTCAACCGAAGTATTATTGGGAATGCTTGTAATTTCCTTAATGTGAGGACTTGATACTAGGTCTTTCTATAGCTAGAAGATAGTTTTAAAAAATAGTAGTTTGAGTGACAAAATTAAGTGAGTTTTGGTTAAGAGCACAATTCTGAGAGTTTTTTAGGGTGCTAAAGCTAGAACAACCTTAACTAGGGGTGAGCATTCGGGTAATTCGGGCTAGATTTTCACTGTTCGGGCCCGGCCCAAATTACCCGAATTTTTTTTTGCTTTACCCGGCCCGAACCTGAACTTTTAATTACCCGAACTTACCCAACCCGATTTACCCGAATTACCTATTTACCTGGCCCGATTTACCCGAATAATCTCGGCCCGAATTACCCAAATTACCCTAATTACCCTATTTCACAATTTGTTTAAACTTAATTCGGGTAATCGGGCCGGCCCGAATTTTTTTCCCTTACCCGGTCCGGCCCGAAAATAATTCGGGTAACACTCTGGCCGGCCCGAATTACCCGAATTTTAGAATTTCCTTACCCGAATTAATTCGGGCCGGACCGGCCCGAATAATGCTCACCCCTAACCTTAACGAAGGCCCTTAGGGGGAATGAAGTGTAAATAGGAGGAGCGCCATCAAAAAGTGAAAGAGGGAAATAAAGGTAGTTAAAATTTGAAGACTAGTTATTGAAAGTTATAAGGGAGAAAATTATGGAAAATTTATAAAAGGTAAGAAAGATCAAATTAGAAGAAAAAAATGAGGGGCTTAAAGAATGTAGGGAAATAGAAGTGATGAGGGGTATGATTAAGAAAGGAGGCAAGTAGATAGAAAAGAAGAGGGTATGAGCTTAGAAAGTTGGAAAAAGGGGAAAGAGGCTAGAAAAGAGGAAGAAAACTAGGTAAGATAGAAGGAAAGAAGTAGGTTAAAATAGAGATGGAAAGAGGGGAAAAGGAAAAAAAATAAAAAAGGACAAGGATCAAGAAACATAATCAGGTGGAAGGTAGCAAGTAGTTTCTTGATAGAAGAGACAAAGTAGTAAGAGAAGAGACCATCTCACACTAGCCATAACTTCAAGCTAGAGGAAGGAAGCCAATCATGAGAGAAGTGAAGAAGTATGTTAAAATATAGAAGGAAAGATGGTCAAAAGAGGAAGAAAAAAGGTGAAAAGACAAGGATCAAGAAACAAAATCAGGCGGAAGATAATGAGTATTTAGTTGCTTGATAGAAGAGACAAAGTAGTGAGAGAAGAAACCTTCTCACACTAGCCATAACTTGAAGCTATATTTTGGGAAAACATTCCCCTGTTTTGTATGATTAAGAACCCTCTTGAATTGAGTAACGTATTATATTTAAATGACAATAAGATCTCATGATTAGTAATTAAAGTATCATATTTTAATAAAATTATAATTTATATAGAATTATCTAATGATTTTTAAAATCTTAGCAACATATAAGAAATTCAATTATGAATATTATTTTTTTGTAAACTTATGAAATATTTACTATTTATTTGATGGTTGTTAAAGATTGGGATTACAAAATATCTTATATGAAAGAAATAGCATATTACATGGTGCATCACCAACATAAGTGGAACTTATTTACTAGAGGATCCTTTCACATATTAGTTTACTTGTCCTAGCTAGGAATCATCATGAAAATTTAAGTACTAAAAAGAGAAGTCGATGGAGGCTTTGACATAGGGCCATCGTCTCCTTATGATGTATTGGTGGTACATCCCAAGTAAGATTGAGACATATGGATATACTAAGACAATGATTTTGTACTTTATTAGTAATATAGGTTATTATTTTTAAAAATTTTCACACATTTCCTTAATACCAAAACTTTCTATATGAAACTAATGCTTTTAAAAATTTTATCTAATTTGAAATTGTTTTTAGATGTTGTTGTAAAATAAGGAAAAGAGAAAATAATAAATTGTTTGTAATAACGTTCCCAATAAAAATCAATTTACAATCTTTGATCAACAAAGTACTTTTTACCTCGATGTCTTGAAGATTATGTATGATCATATTACTTGAAACATAGGATTAGTATGTTTTGAAGTTTTATTGCGTAGGAAAATTTGTTTTCATGCTTCAAAATATTTTTTAAAAAAATGAAAATGTATGTTATTCCTTGAAAGGAATCATTTGTTCAAAAGTCACAATGTGTTAGTTTATGCCCTTACAGCCAATCAATTGGATGCAAATTAATGTAAAGCATTATTTTGAAATAATAAAAAGGCTTTATTTATCTTTATGTATTAATTTAATTAATATTTTATGTTTTAATACTAAAGATAAAATCTTTGGAATATTTACTGTGTAATTGAAATTCTGATGAGATTATAATTATGAGATTCAATTTACACTTATGTATTATTCCTAAATGTTCCTAGTTGTAGTTTCATCAAGATTGTATATTGTTGAAATGGTAAACTAGCACACATTATGTTTGTTTCTTCTGAAGAAAGTAACTGATCTCATAAATTAAAGTATAAAGATACATAAACTAATGTGTGGGTGATTATTAGAGAATAAGTCACTGAACTGCCTGATTATAAGAATTTCGAATAAAATATTACTTAGCTGTCTATGGATTATCTCATAATGATAGTTTTATAATTGGTCCTCAGACTTGAGATTACCAAGGTATCTAGTGTGGGAATTACTGTGTTTTGATGCTATTTGTGAATCATCCTAGCATAATTCAGTTAGTAGTAATTGGATACAGTATGAACCATATATAAATAGTTGAGTAAGTCAATATAGGATTTGTCACACTAAAGTAATTAGAAAGAATATTCTACTGTTCTTGATTAGTAATGATTTATAAAATTCTCTAGCCATAGTGAATTGATATTTAAAAAAGAGCTTTCAAATTTCAATTATAAATCAATTACTAATTAGCAAGAACAAACATGATTGGATGATAAGAGTAGACGTTGTATCCATACTCTGTCCAATTAGAATATTGAATGACGAAAGGATTAAATTATATATTATAGTCATGTATGGACATATTAAGTCAATCACTTTGATATTCCTGATATTTGGGTAATCATAACATGTTACTAGACGTGAATCATAATTTATGATTATGAATTATTTAATTGAAGAATTAAAGATAAATTAAAAGAAGTTTTAATTTATCCAATTCTAATTGTAGATTAGAATTATAATTTATAATCATTGCCAATTTATTAAGAACCTAATGGGTCACACATCAAAGAGCAATTTGTGAAAGAAAAATCAATTTAATTAAGTTGGACTTAATTATAAAGTTTGAGAAACTTTGGGAATCAAATATGACATATTTGATTTTATTAAAATTAAATTAATTATAGTTAGAATTTGATTTTAATTATAATTAAAGAGATTTAATTTTAATAAAAGATTCTTATGATTTTTTCTATTTAAAGGGGATAGCTTTTTAGAAGCTAGCACTTTTGTCTTCTTCCTCACAAATCAGTTTAAGAATTGCTCTGTGGATACCATCAAAGGTTGGACATTTGAACATCTCGTGATTGATCAATTGGAAAAAGTTTCAAGGATTTTTTAACAGAAAAGTGAACGAGGCACGATTTCTAAATCGTTTATTCAATTATCAGGATCTGCTCAAAATCCACACACAAAAAATTCGCTGCAACCGTGATTTGATCACGGTTGAATTCCAACACAATGAACATTGCTAGAATCCAATTACAATCTCTGGTATGTAAGATATAGACAAGGACAAATACTATATCATAACAAGAAATTATCTACTGTGAGATTCTATACTTGATTATTTAGAAAATTTGCTACTTCTAATATTGAAGCTAATTTTACGCTTGGTTATTATAGAGATGCACTCTAACTTTGTCATAAAGTAATATGAAGAATTGTGCTTAATTTAAGTTGATATTGGAAAAACAACTCTTTTTTTCTCATTCTAAATGCATGAGACAAGATAAAATAAGGAGATATAAAACACCCATTTGTCTACTTCAGCTTCAAAATATATTTTTCTATAAGTTTGAAGTACATTTCTAGACTTAGTTTTGTTCTAAAAACATCTTTTTTGGTTTACAAATTTTTTATTTATGAAATTCATATTTTCTTAACTTCCAATACTCATAATATTTTAGTGCTGTTGAAGTTAAGATTGTTAATTATATTTTTATGTAGCATTTTTACATTTCATTTTTCTATGTTTATATTTTCATATTTTATATTATAGGGAAAATGATAATGTCAGCAAAAATATAGTTAAAAGTTGATTGAACCTCAAAATAATAGAACTTAGGAATTATTTATAACGTCTGTCTGTCTGTAAAATGTTTTCAAGTGTAGATTATAACGTCTGTTGTTATGTTGTGTCTGTTTTGAAAATGTTAATGTTAAATTCTTTTTTACCGTGACATTCAAAAAGGTGATTTTGAAAGTAATAAAAACTGAGGAAATATAGGGAAAAAAATTTAAGTATTCTAAGAGAGTCTTAATTATGAGAAGGTATGTTTAAGTCATTCACGTTCAGATTAATTCTTACTCAAGCTAAATAGGTCCCTTGCAGGAAACAAAGCTCTGATTCTAAATTTTAAACAACTGCATACATAAGGGCAGTTTAAACCTGAAATCTTACTTAAGTCAGAAAAACTCTTTACTAACTCTCCTGACCAAGTTTTAGGCGGAAGGGAGGTTGCCGGGCACCTAACTACCCCAATGTCATGCCATTCCCATACGGTACATACACAATTAGATACCTAATCAACTCACAGGACGTGCCCATATATTTTAAAGTAAAGACTAATGTATTATTTAATATACTTTAGGATTGGAAAGGTCTAAGTTGACCACCGACATGAGTTAAATTCAAAAATTAAAAAGTTTAATTTTTAATATGAAAAAAATAAAAGTCCAATTAATCATCAAATTTGTTTAATCTTATAAAAAACTTGGTTCACTCTTTTTAAAATTATTTTTTAAAATTATATTGAATTTAAATTATAGACTAATAAGACATTTGTACATATAAATACTATTTAATTTTAATTTTATTATTTAATTTCAAATTATTAATTTATAAAACGATTATCTTAAATATATATTTTAAAAAATATTATATATATATATATATATACACACTAGAATTTTCATTTATTTTTTACCGTTGCGAACAAATTTGTAAATAAACGACGCATGAGAAAAGGAGAAAAAGGAAAGGACAAGTTAAGAGATAGAAAAGGCGTGGTGGATGGTGTCATAGTCTACCGCGTGGCCGAAGAAGAATGACTCACTTCCACTCATCTCACAGTCACATGACACCTCCTTTGCCTGCAACTGCAAGTGGATACAAATGAATAAGCAAGAATTTAAGTGAGAATATAAAGTTCGATTAAGTCTTCATTCTTTCATAAAACGCGAGTAAAATTTAGTAAACAATAGCTCAAAACGTCCTGAGATATGATTTTCCCAAGTAATTCATTTTCTACATTAACTAATATTTGTTATTGAAATATTTAAGTTCATATTTGATAGTTAACAAGTCTTTTGTAATAATGACATTCCAATCAAAAATACCTTTTATTCGTCCATCATCAAAATGACCTTTACCTATTGTTAGGCGTACGTGATTACAAGCCTTTGGGTAAAAGCTTTTGGTATTTTTGTTTTTTGTTTATATCATAAGAAAATGGGTACATATATTAAGCTATTAATCGGGGAAAGAAAACCCCAGCTATATTCTCGACGAGGATATTAAAACAACCTATAGGCAGAAATTGATACCAATAAATATCAAGTTCTAAAGACTTGGCATGATTTACTAGCTAATTCACCGCTCGATTAGCCTCTCGGTATATACGTCCAGCTTTTGGTATTAAATAAGGATTGTTGGATAAAGCTGTAGAATATTGAAGGAATAAATAATGGTCAGAAGCTTTTGGTACTTGCTACCTCTATATAAAGGCGCAAGCCACATACAAGTGCACTTCAACCTTAATTGTGTAATACAGATATGGCTCAAATTCACAAGCATGAGAAGGAGATCGAGATAAAAAATTCTGCTGAAGATTTCTGCAAAATCTTTTCCAGCGAGGCTTACCGTGTTCCTAAAGTTACTGATAAGTTCACGAGCGTTGAGCTACTTGAAGGTGATTGGAGTTCTAATGACTCCGTGAAATCCTGGCACTATAAGTTCAGTAAGTTCTTGTTTTCTAGTTTCCAGAAATAGTCTATGCATATTTACCATTCACTATGATTTATAAGTAAATTCATATATATTTGGGAGACTTACGATCCCATCTCTATCTGGGCTCAATAAATGTTTTCAACGCAACTTTGTGTAAAAAACAAATGGAGGATTTATATTTCACTCAATTATTATAGTTTTTGGGTTGAAATGTTCTTGATGTGGCGTTAAGACCGTTATATTTGTGAACATGAACAGATGGGAAGGCTGAGATTTTCAAGGCGAGGACCCAAGTGGACAAAGCGAACAAGACGCTGATTTTTACAGCATTGGAGGGTGATCTCCTAAAAAAGTGTAAGACCTGGAAGACTACCTTCCAAGCTGCCCCAAAAAATGAAACAGCTGGCTATGTGAAGATAATTGTAGAATATGAGAAAATAAATGAAGATGATCCTGTGCCCCAAGAATACTTTGACTTTGTCGAAGGTTTTACCAAGGAGGTGGGTGATAACCTCTCCAAGGCATGATTAAAATAGATATGTACTTATCTGGCGCTACTGCTTACTATAAAATAATTTCTCCATGAAGTTGGAGATTTGTGTATCCACTATCAGGACATGCATGCGTGGCTGCATGGAATTTGTGGTTGAATGCTCATCAAGTAACTCTACCTTTTTATTTGTTCTTCTTAATTTTGAGCCTATTCAAATCAGGTCAAACTGTGTTGAGAATTAAAATAAAAATAGTTGAGTTTTTTTCTTTTAAATAGCCGACTAACTTAAACCAACTCCATTAATGTCTCTCTCTTTCTTTAACTCTATGAAAATGGCCTCCCTTCCTATTTTCAAATTGTGTTGAAAATTAAACTAAAAGTCCAGCAAAGTTGAGTTTTAGTTAAACAATCGGACTAACTTAGACCAACTCGATTAATGCCTTTTTCCTTCTCTAACTCTACGAAAATAGCCTCCCTTCCTATTTCCTTTAACTTTAACCTCGACAAGAAAATTTAATCCCTTTCTCTTTCTTATTGCAATATTAATTGTTGAAAATTTTAAATACCAATTGCCTTATTAAAGTTTTCTCTAAATCTAGAATGTTTTTCAATTAAACAACTTTATGGAAGATTTTTCTAGGTCACTCATGTTCTAAGTCTTGAGATTTCTGACAAATCTTTTGTATGAAGAATATAAAATGTCGAATAATTTTTATTTTTCTATTTTTATTGATGATTAAATGATTTGAGATTTAAAGAATAAATTTTTTTCGGATAATTATAATAAAAAATGGATTGAAGAGTTTGGGGTGTCAATGGCTAAAGAGAGGAGCTATTACTCTAGTTTTCTCCATGACTTGTATGTAATTAGTCTCAAAACACATAAGTTTTGGCGATTCACTCAAGACGATTCCTTCTCCTAACTCCCTCACTAATCTTTCCACTCTTCAACTCCTGCTCCCCTCTTACTCCTAATACTCACAGTCCTTAAGCTCCTTTTGGCCTATCCCTCTGACCAACTTGTTCTAGTAGGAATTCATCTTTGCATGGTTATTAACTACAATCAATATTTTTTTTTATATAAGTGCAATGTTAGGTACCTCCCCCTAGTAAAGGAGAACTTCCCTCCTTTGTCTAACCCCTTTCCTTTACGTAAAAAGTTGTACAAATATTGATCAGTCTTATACTCAGACACTTCTGAATCTTATTTTCATAGTTATCGTGTTGTTTCCCTTCTCTTGTCCCCCCTCATCTTGAGCCTCAGGAACTAAGTCCCTAGCTAGAAGTCCTTTAGTTAATAGCAATGTTTGGAGGTCATGAAAGCAAGTACTTGATGATTTCTCGCCATTACTTAAGCTCAATAATTGTCCATTAAGAACTTTATAGGTGAATGTCATAATGGCAACAAAGATTGAAATTCTAATAGAAGGAACAATGAAATGGGAGACAACTCTTTTGGGGTTCTTTATAGGAAGCTGTATAAGTAAACCTTTATGCATTAATGAAGTAAAAGTAAGCTTGAGGAGGGTAATCTATGCTTGTTTCTGTGTACTAGTTGACATGGTAGGAAAATCCAAGTGCATGCATCACATGCACGCGGTGCGGAAAAAATGATTCTAGGACTTTCCTGAAGTCCAGGATTCATGTGTCTATACAACAAGTACCATAATTTTCAAACCACAACAACTAAAGGAAACCGTCTCTAACGGTATCCATGCAGAGATCGGAGAATCTAATCGAATCAAAATCTTTGATCCAGAAATAGTTAGAACAAAGAAGAGAATGCTAGTTTTCTTGGAGAGAGGAAGAAGATGAACCTTGAAAGAGGAAGAAGATGAAGAGAGCTTCAGAGATCTTGACAAAATTGTTTCTAAAACATGTTTAAATAATTTTATCTCACGATCATCCTTCCTTTCTAGCATTCTTTTTTGTGTTTTTGTGATTTTGTCCTTCTACCATTCAAAGAGGTTAAATGTAACTTATGAAAGAAGCCATCTTCTTCATCTTATAGGTTAGTCATATCTTTATATATATATATATATGCTGAAGTGGTTCAGTCATACTACGGTCAGTCTTATCGGGTATAAAAAAACACTGCAGACCTGTTTCAGCAATATTGATGTCGTGATCTCATCGAGACATATCCCGATCTCATCGGGATCCATTTGGTTCTATTGCTCTCAATGAATCTCTATCCAAAACCATTTGATGAATCCTCCAATTCACTCTTAAGCATGTGACCCATTAAGTTCCCGGTTATGTTGGCCACTTAGATTAACACTTCATCCAAGCAAGTTATGAGCGGTGTCTAGCAACACATCATGACCCCCAATTGATCAAAAACTAAGTGGTTTGACGAATGAACTTGTGCTCATCAGGAACCATATCATGAACCCTCCCATAGAAAATTGTTGTGCAATTCGTCCTTTTATCATGCTATACCCCACTTGGTTATAAGTATAGGCAAAGTGTTAACTCTCACTAGACTGACTACGTCAAATCTAATCTAAGTGATATCAGTTCTCGTCCTAGGACTCATTACTATATGTCAAAGAAGACATTCTTTATGACATATGTACTTCGGCCAGAGATTTCCAAGTTTTTTCCCTAACAAGATGTCGTGGGTATCATCTCCTGCTATTACAGAAGTGGTGAATTCTCTATTAGCTACTCAATTACCTTTGAATACCTCAAGCTGTACCTAATCACCACCCTATGAGCAACCTCTACAAGGTAACAAGGAATGGAGTCAAAGTACATAATCAGTATCCAAGATATCCTTAAGTACCTCAAGTCTAAGGATACTTGCACCATTGCTATGATGAGATTATCACTGA
>JANKYE010000010.1:9979669-9990869 GCA_032467995.1 Erythroxylum dillonii
TTTCTTTTGGATCTCTTACTAGTTGAGGTAAATTTCATTTCTTCGTACAATTCTAGCTCTTTATTAAAGCTTGGTTCCTCTTTTAAATTGTCAAATAAATCTGATGTGAGCAGGAGCAAGGATCTTCATGGAGATGGCATGCGTGATGGGGGCAAGTTTTTCATTCCAGTTGGACCTATGTCCAGAGCAAGGACCGAGAGACTCAAAGAGACTCTCTATGCGTATGTGGGCCAATTTGTGGAGAGGATGAAGTGCACCAAGCCTATTAGAGAAGAGCTATCTAAATCATAACCCAAATTGATTCATTTATCTCAAATCCTTATATTGGACTCACTTGGGACTTGAAGACCATTGGATTGGGCTACGCATCATCACTTAAGCTCAAGAAGAGAGGCTCGTCTATGATTAGACTTGGGAATACATTGGATCAGGCCTAGGCATGTTTTTATTATTCTATGTTGTACTTGTTTTAAGTTATATTTATTTTTAGCTTATATGTATTATTTAGCCCAAGTCTTTTATTATTTGATCTAGATATAAATACCCTCTTTAGGATTAGGGAAAGACAACTTTGATCATATTATTTCTTGTGAGGTGCCGCCATATTAAGAGGAGAAACCCCTCTTTTCAACTTAGGAATTAAATATCACTTATCAACCGAATCAGTTTGTGGTGTAATTTTGATCCTAAACAACTTTCTTGGTTTGTTCTTTACCTGTTGTTTAGGTTGCTCGAGACAAGTTCTTCGTGAGGTTTAGTAGATAAATTTGAAACCTTGCGTATTGGATTTAATTTTAGTTAATTCGAATCCACCCTCCTCTTATTTCTTTGAATTCGAACTTTTCAATCCTTTAATTATGTGGTTTTTTCATCCAAGTTGATGCTTCCGTTATCACATTAAGGAGTTTTGAACAATCCATCTTCGCTCCTTCTGTGCGTGCGCATTAAAAGTTTTTGTTGGTTGGTCCTTAAGGCTATTGTCAATCACTTAGCTTTCTTCATTAGAATTTATGCTTATAAATTATGATTGGGATTTATTTGACCTTTGAAGTTGATCATTTTTTCTTACTACTTTTGGGTTGACTTGTGAGTTAATATGTTAAGGATTTATTGCAGGTCGACCTTAAGATCATTTCTTATCAACGTTTGAAAACTCTTCATAATGACCATTTTGGAATTATCTTCTAATTGGTTTCCGTTGCATCTTTTCTTGCTCCTGATCTGGTCTCCACTAATAGCTGACTCTTATTTCTGATTCTATCATTTCACAATTAATTTTAAGCTTCAAAATTGAGATCGTCTCAAGAAGTGTTTGCTTCATTTTAACTTACATGTATACTCTAGCTTACCCAATTCTTTTTTTTTTTTTTTTTGCTTCATCAAAACAAAGTGGCCTTCTAATGAAGCTAGTAAAATAGCTTAATCCCAACATAAACTAATACTTGAGTAGGGTTTTATGAAATTTCAGTCATAATAGGATGTGCTCTATGATCATTTTCTCCATGTCTATGCCAGGTCTCCATTTAAGTAGAAAAATCATATTGTTATTGATGTGCTAAACCCTTGCTCCATAGCTTTGTATCTTCCATGCATTAAGCTGACTGAAAATTAAGTAATCCTGTTCACTAGTTATGATTTCCTCGAGGCTTTTTTACTTTTAGTGCTTCATATCCCATTGGTGCATTGTGATAAAATTAAGATGATCTATTATTAAGGAAGAATCTTACTAGAGTTTTAATCCACTTATCTACACTAGTTTAAAGAACTTGTAAAGGAAGGGCCATAAGCTTGCCATTTTTAACTAAGGAAGAGGGTGTAACTTAGGTTAACATCTAGAGATGCATCTCCAACCACCTTAATGCCCAAGAATTCTTGATCACTTCCCTTCCAAAGACGAGGCCTAAGGTAGAGGAGCTACAGGAAAGCGTGAGTTTTGTGTTTGAGAGACTATCTAAAGGGGGCGAGTTTGAGGAGAGGGTCGAACTAGATGATGTTGTTGAACTAGCTAAGGTTAGGGGCTTAGAGAGGGGTGGAAAAGAGGTAGGGAAAGATAAAGAAGCTAGAGTAACTGAAGTTCAAGGAGTAGAGTGAGTACATGAAGTTAAAGCTACCATACCAGAAATGAAAACTGCCTCAAGGTGTTAAATTTACTTTGAAAGGAAAAATCATGAGACAAAAAAGCGTAAGAGGAGAAGAAGCAAAAAAGTAGGAGGCTGAAGAAAATATATGAATTTAAAGAAGCTCGGAGCAAGCTTGGTTAAAAAGAGAAATAGGGGAACCAACAACTAGAGAGGATTGAGCAAACAAGTTTTTTATTCAATAAGATTAAATATAAGGTATTTAATAAATAATGACAAATATTAATAATTAATTTTTGTTAGGACTTAATTGATTTGATAAGAATTAACTATAATTATAATTATAATTATAATTATAATTATAATTAAATAAAATTATTAAAAGGTTTATTAATTATAATTTTAACTATAATTATGATTATAACTAAATTAAATTATTAAAAGGTTCAAACTATCTTATAAATAGATCTAAGCTTTCAAACTATCTTATAAATAGATATAAGCTCTATAAATGTTAATATTATTATCATATTCGTTTTTACACTACTTGTAGAACTTCTAATTTTTATTATGGATACGGGTAGAGATTAACCACTTGTGTAATTATAATAATTGATAATAACCTAATTCAAATTTTAATTTAAGAAAAGAAAATTAAACTTCATAACAAAATACCCTTTTATATGTATGCTTTAATATGATTATATTATATGAGTTAAAGTGGTAATAGTTGCAAGGATCATTCAAATTTTATTTATTTTACTATTCACGTAAAGAGATTGCGTATGAATTTTCGGAGTTTAGATCCTTTGTCTAGTTTTATAGTATCTTATTATATCCCATGAATCTTAACCATTTATTTATGCGGTCTCACGTTTATTTATATGGGACCTACGCGAGACCCACATAAATAAATGGTTAAAATTCATAGAACAGAATAAGACACTATAAAACAGGACAGAGAATCTTGTCTCGAATTTCCAACCCAAGACTTGGTAGAATGTAGATTTATTTGGGCAGAATTGTAACCAAACCCATTTATAAGCGCATTATTTGAGCCCATTGTATCATCTTTCAACTTTCTCGTCAAATATCAGACAACACCAATCACTGGCGAGCCAACGGCAAATCAATTGCTTAAAAGCTGGGTCTACAGAGGTTGACACATCCTCCCATGCTCTTGCTAAACTTGGTCGATCACGATCACCAGCGCCTTACGATTTTAACAAGCACTTGACTAACTTCTTGAACTAAAGGATTATTTAGGCGATTACAGCCGTCTCCAAATTGGTCAATAAAATAAATAAAAAACAAATCACTTTCCCATAAATGTCTGGCGACAACAATGTTCTTTAATTCAAATCCAAAGCCTAAGAAAAATTGAACCGTATAAGTTAAAACAGAAATGCTCTACTAGTCGATGGTCGCTTATAATAAACAATATACATCTAATTGGTGAATCAAGTAGCAGAAGATCCAATAAGGCAGGAAAAGTCAGACCACAAATCGCTGATGTTTCAAGTTCGCATAGTTCAGCACTGAAGCGTTAACAGCGTGGACTCTACGAACAGTAGAAGTGCATAAAATGTGATAGGACTCTTTTCTATAGGGAAATGGAACTCGAACTGTTAGCTCGCTTGCAATCACATGTGCATACACTTCTAGATTCCTTCACCACCCGCTGGGATCTCCTCACGTGAAGCTTGATATTCATCAATTTACCAGCCATCTGTTTGTTACAGAAGGAACAAAAACAAACAGATTCAAATTCGAATTTAGCGCTAATTCAAAAGAACTTAGTATATAAATGAAATAAAAGAGGAAAAATCAGTCAACCACAATCTTTAATTTGGTGGGATAAAGATTAGGAATTGGGATGACAATAAAGATAAGAGATTAAATTTAAATTATGTTAGGATTCCTTATTAGATAGGAAGTAGTAATAAGTTAAATGTGTTATTCTAATTCACATATGTCATCCTAGTTGGTTAGGATTTATAAATTTTTTATTAGAATAGGATTTAAATTTATTAAGAAGCCATTCGTACTAGAATAAGGCTTTCAAGAACTATATATCAATAACAAATTCAAATTTTCAACTAGAAGGTGTGATGCTTCTTCTATGAGGGATTCTTAGACCTTAGGAGTGATTCATAATTTCTTACCTTCCAGTCTTTGTGCTTATTACAAAATTTTAGCAACAAAAATCCTAACTTCTAGCATATTAAATCCTGAAATCCTAAGCCTAAATTTTCAGAAAAATTCTAACCATACAAAATCCAAAATTTCAGAATTTCTAGCCAAAATCCATCCTTAAAACCTGATATTCCAGCAGCCTAATATCAATCATAATTCATAATTTTGTAATATTTAGCTACTAGGTAATAATTCTTCTATTTGTCCTACATCAAACACCTAAAAGGAAATCCATCCTCAATCAACACTTACTAAGTTTTATGTCCAAGTAGGAAGAGGCAAGTGGACTAATGCTGTAAGCCAACACACACTAGGAAATGGTATAAACAATTTACAAGTTTTTGTTTGTGGGCACTAAAACGGATGGAAGAACAAGTATTCCTCATTTAAACAGTAAGATAATGGTCCATTATCTAAGAACAGATATTGGAACTGAGAGCAACATAATTGTTATATTATGGTCTAGGAGAAAAGAACAGACAAACAGAAATATTTATGAAGCGCATTAGACTTCCATGTTGCTAAAACAAATGCACTAGTGCCAACCAATGGACTATCTGGTAATACTAACATGAGCTCCAACTGAATATATCTGAAATATCACATACAACACAAAGGCTGACTGATACTGGGGGTCCTCCTTATCGCCATCCCCAAAGAACTGCTAAAGGAAACCGCAATCAAAGTACCATCATCAGCATGCACTCAATAATACCATTTTGGATCATATGATCACAGACACTCGTGGCAAAGGGGAACAAATTTAATTTAGAAAAGCAAGTGAACAAAACACTGTTTACCACAAAACCACTAGTGGAAGATTTGCAACCAAAGAAAACATTAGCTTCAGAATTTCCAACCGGGCAGAAAGAGGAACAGATTAGAGAATGGTGAGGAAAGAAAGAACGCAGAGGTGGGCTTCCTCGAAATTATAGGAGCCAAGAAATTTATTCAACAACTAGAAAATTTATCACACATTCAATAACATGATAAATGCATCGACTGGTTATAGCAACAGGCATTATCTAAATAAGTTATGCAACATGCTTTGGTTTGAGCATATATACAATGCAAGCGTATATAGTAAGTATAGACAGGAGCAAAACTTTTGGGAAATGAACAAACCATTCTCCAGACCAAATCTTCTGGTCCCAAGGGCTGAGCTGGACTGGAATACAGAAAATGCCTTGTATACTGAAAGTGAAAAACAAGTTTAAAGAATCAGTTGTCTGACATAAATTAGAAATTCAGTACAATAAAATAACATAAACAGGAAAGGTGACTCAATGAAGATTAAACAACACCAATCACCGTAAATACTAACGAACCATGGAAAAGAATCAGTATGAGAGAAACTCTTCAGTTTCATTTCTTAAAATGCGGTGAGTGTCTAAATATTGAACAGTCCTTGGTCCAAAAGGCACATAATTACAAAAAGGAAATTCCTCAAATGAGAATAGAAATATGAGCAGGTATGAAAATTTCTCACGTTGATCAAAGTAGTTGTCTATTAGAACATTAGGAGACACATCTTAAACCTGAAGAATGATACAAACAATTATGAGGCGGAAGAATTTTGTAAGTGCATTTTATTCATGGAATTGAAACTGCAATTCCAATTTCAAATCTAACTGACTTGTGATTTCAGTTCCAGGTATTGGAATTGTTATAAATTTATTGTAATTCAGTAAATATTAAGTTGGTTGAAATTAGTTCAATGCCACCACAAAAGTTGGAATTCTGTCAAAAGTTACTTGTCTGAATTACTTGAAATCACGTGAGGAAATGGAATTCCAAATTTATCCAATTTTCTATAACAAACAAACAAACAAAAATAGAATTGACAAACCTTTGCAAGGCTCTTCTGCATTTCCCTGATTTGAGAAGGGCTAATACTTTCTAAAAATTTCAATAGCCAACCTGGTTGAACAGCATCATTGGAAGAAACAAAAATAGCTATCTGCATTGAGAGGTAATGTAGGCCTCAGCAATTGATCAAGACAGACCTTTTAAGGTAAACCATGAACTATTAAATCCACCATATTAGACATACAATTGCAACTTTCTTTCTAGGATAAATCAAATCGGACTCATATGAGCACTAAAGTTATTTAATTTCCTGCTCCAAAAGACAAAGTGTAGGGACATGATAGATGGCACTAACATCATGTGCTTAGGAAATTCAACATAGGGAAAGTGCTGTTAGATATTCTTATCCATGTCGGGGAATGATTCAATATTCATATGATTATTATTATTTTTCAAGATACCAAGTGTAGTGTCCACTTGATTGACAGAAAATCAACAGATAAGCAAAAAATATACACAAAGCCCTACCACATATCATCAATCCTTCTACCTGGCATGAGACTCAACTTAAGTTGGCCACAATCATATCAACATAGTATCATTTCCCACAATGATAGCATGGCCTTTTTCAAGTTTCAAATGATATTTCAGATCAAAAAGTTCTCCGTTTTCCTCCCAAAAATTGATGAGATTAAAATGATGAGAACTTGAGCAATTTAATCCTGGTTATTACCTAAAGCAACAAGATCTCAAGAGCTCCTAACTCACAGATCATAGTAGCATTTAAATATGCTTTCCATAATATAAGACCTAAATCCTAGAATATGATCTAATCAGTCATAAAGATTAATTTTATTGTAAAGCAGAAGCCGAAAAAAAAGATCCTACATTTCTGTAAAGTTGCATTTGTCAGATGAAACTTCAGTGTTGTCATGTTTCACAAAACACAGCTGAGTGCTTAAATTTCTCATTTAGATGAATTGCCAAAGATACGCTTTGTGTAACCAGCAACTACATAACATGTGAACAAGTTCAGATGTATTCTACAACAAAACTATTTAGATATGATACCTACATCTGTCCAATCACTTAAGAGTTACAAAAGATCCATAAGGCAAAAGGTGTTTACTGCATGATTTTTAACTGTACAAATACCTTTTTATAATTGATTATCCCTTCAAATGGAAGCTCCAACTCATCACTCACTATAACTGGAATGCACCCACTAACAATAGCATCAAATAATCTAGCAGATGATGGAGTGTCACCCGCTGGACTTAGGCAAAAGATGGACCTGATGACAGAGTAAGCAAATCCACTATTTAATTAAAGATGATAAGGAAATTGCATTAGGCAAAAGAGAAAAGATAGAAAATGTTCACCTTCTCATGCCAATCTGAGCTGCCGCTTTCCCTCCCTCTCCAGCTGTTCCCTCTTCCATAACCACACCCTTGGCACCACTTAGCTCTGCCACAAGTCTAGAACGAATCTTCCCACCCTGTTACATATTGTAATAGAAGAGATTACAAAAGTATGTGCATCAATGTATAATCCCATAAGTAGCAATTTACAAGCTAGCTGAATCAACATACAAAATAACCAAACTTCCAACATAGATAACCAATGACAAGTAATTCCCACTTTAGAAGAAATTACTCTTCTACCAATAAATGACGATTTTAAGAGTAGCTTAAAATGGGTCCTCTAGCTAAAAAAGAAAGCAAAATAAAAGAAACGAAAAGTAAATATGACATTTCAATACATACATGATCCTCAAAAAAAAGGATAAACAACAACAATGACAATGTTCATTTGTATCAGTTAAGGTGTACAATGGTTGACAACAAATATAATGCTAATTCATAATCATTCAGTTACGAGTCTACATATACCCTACAAGCTGCCTCATTTCACAACTATCACCATTTCTATAGTTTCTTTTGGTAAAAAATCCGCAAGTAAATTGATGTAACAACTACATATAGAATTCTCTTCCAATGATAATCGTTTGGAAATCTTAAGCAAGCACAAGCCCCAAAGTTGATAAAAGAAAATTCTATGAAATCAAGACAATTGTAAATCTTATACTTGTTTAAAAACCTTACCTTGAGCTCAGGCTCTAATAAACCAAGGCCGATCATATGCCTAGTATGTGGCTCAATAAGGCTTGTTTTGAACTCATTCACTTAAATAATCAAATGAATTTTCGAACTGTAATTTTATTCGTGTTTAAAAAATGATCCAAACTTAAACATGGTAAGATTACGGATCATTTATGTTCATGAACATTCAGTTAATGGCTCAGTTATACTCTTGAGAATGTTCGCTGGGATACTCGTATATCTTTATAGTACTATATATTAGAGTTAATTTTATTTGTTGACCAAAGTCAGCTCGAGCCCATGTTGAATCAAGTTTGAACATCCTTTACCTTCTAAACAAATCAGGTGCGAACATGTTGAAGAATGGTTTGACTCGGCTTGTTTATAGCACTACCCTAAAGGGGAAAGCCAAGTAAACACTACAAAAGACGCAAACTAATAAGCAGCAAATAGATAATAGAAAACTAAAGGCAATTGACTACATGCAGTTGCATTATGTTTTCATCCAGATTCCAACCTCATAAAACATCCTCTGTAAATCTGAGAATTTCGGATAAATATTCAAACTAGAAACAAAAAAACCTAAAAAGTAGACCAAAGAGCTTACAGCATTTCTTTTAAGTCTCCCGCGGAAGAAAAGAAGAATTTTTCTCTTTGATTCACTTTCCAACAAGCATTTGGCATCACATACATCAACATTGGGAACATAAGGAAGAATGAGATCTTTCTCCAGAAAAACCTGTCCTGGCTTGTACCTAAAAAAGAGCAGAGGTTAGCACCAACAGTGGACAATAAATTAAGAGACCTCCAAGAAACTCTCCATCTTAGTCAAGTATTCACCAATTCCCTGTGGAATCCATATCAGGTAGCAACCAGATTGCATTTTTCATGAATCTACGGACAGATTTGAAAGACCAAGGATGATGAACAGGAAGTATATGATCTCTTCCTCCAGATCGTTTCCAAGCTGGCTGATCTGTCACCCAATTCAGGACTTCCTATACCATTGGCAACGAAACATCAAATCTCAATATTGCAGCACAAAAATCAAATTTTCATTACAAGATAGAAATCTCTAAATTAAAGTCCTGGAAAGTTAAAAGAATAAGGAAGTGCACTCACACCCTATAAAGAGCCTTGCATTGCTGCTTCTCCAGCAAGAAAAAGCTGATAGTTGTGAAGAAAGGGATATAGAATAAATCGGCCACCTCCTGTCGCTCAACTCGCACTACACTTTTGATAAACCTTTCCGATTCTGGCGCTATCAAATCCGCCCAAAGCCAATAATCTATTGAATGCTGCAACATATAACACATAAATAATTGATAACACAAAAAATTAGAGAAAGCAAATTACCTTACCTGTTGGATCAAGCGATGCACAGGGCTTCCGTTGGAGGTGAGATTATCAGTATCTCTATAAGTATTCATAAACAACCAGAGTAAATCGTAAGTGAATTTTCTCGGCATCTCGTAGACATAAACCCGAATTGGCAACTCCAGAGGGTAGTACGGAGATCCCTGAACTCTCTCGCTCTCTCCATCAAACATTTTATCATCCAATTTCCTGACATCCTCTTCGGTCACTTCAGCAGCACTCACAGTGTCGTCGGTAACCGGAGGTGATCTGTGTGCGAGGAAGCGCTCGAGAGAAGCAACGAAGGAAGTCTCAAGGCGGAGCGTGGGTCGGCCGGGGTTGTCGTAAGTGGAGGAAGTGGAGGAGGAGGAGATTGAGAAGTGGAGGAAGAGGAGGGAAAGGGTGACAAGAAAGAGAATGAAGAGGAGAACTGGAGATCTGAATGTCATGGAAGATGACAATAGCTTTGATTGTGGTTTGTTTGCCATCTCTTCTGTTCTTTGGCGATTGTTAGCAATCGTGAAAGCAAACACGTCCAAAAGTGCAGAGAACCGAAGGGCGGAAGCACTCTTTTATACGGGAGTAAGTAGTGTTATACCATACGTTATGCTAATTATTTGGAAAATCAAATAATTAGTTTCATTAATACATCAGAATTAGCAGTAAGTTAATATGTTATTCTATTTTACATATATTATCCTAGCTGTTTAGGACTTAAACAATTTTTATTAGAATATGATTTAAATTTGTTAGGACCTACTAGAAATTGGGTTCTAAAAACTCTATAAATGTGTGTATTCAACTTTTCATAAATAAAAAGCAATCTAGAATTTTTTTACAAACTTGAATTGATGTTTTCTTCTAATAGACCATCAAAGTGATTCCAAGTTTCTTATCTTCCATTCTTTGTGTTCTCTACAAAATTCCAACAACCAAAATCCTAACTTCTAGCATATTGAACCTTAAAATCCTAACCCTAAATTTCCATCAATCAAATCTCAAAATTCTTCCAATACAAAATCTAAAATTTCAGCATTCTTAGGCAAAATCCAACCTTGAAACCAGAGGTTCCAAGAACTTAGTATCAGCCATATTTCTAGCGGTTCTCAAATTTGAGGATGGTTTTTTTATTATTATTATTATTATTATTATTATTATTATTATTATATTTCGTTCTTCTTTTTCAAATAACAATAAAAACAAATTTGATCATTTGTTATTTATAATTTAATAATTGATAATAATTAAATATTAAATAAAACTTTGAGATAAATTAATAAAATTAACTAATGATTCTTTGATATAATACGAAATCAACTAAGAATTTGATAGGGGCATGGGAGATTCTTTAAGAAAATAAAGTATCATACTTGATAATTCTAAACTCGAAAGAATAAAACAATAAAACTTGAAAATTTTTAAAATGCATGTGGAAGGACAAGATTGTGTGGACCAGTTGTTAGCCCCAAAATTTTTTTTTATGATTAATTAAGCATGATTAGAAAATTAAAGCATTAGTAGCTTACTTGAATTGATTTTAATTGAGTTAGTTAGCCTTAAATTAGTATGTGACATTAATTGAAGTAAGTAGCATGAAATTAGAAAAGAATTAATGAACATGATAACATTAATTATGTTAGATGGTATGAGATAATGAAT
>JANKYE010000010.1:10030351-10057572 GCA_032467995.1 Erythroxylum dillonii
ACCCCTACAAAGGTCAAAAGAAATACTAATACTGTGTTAAGGATTCATTTAAAAGTAAGACAAAAGCTTTTACAAGAGAGGTGTAAATTTAGGAACAAGATTTTTTCTTCAGTTTTATGATGTTTTATTATGTTCAGTAAATTTTAGTCATTTATTTACGTGAGTTTTACATAAATAAATATAAAATTCGTATAAATAAATGACTAAAATTTATTAGACACAATAAAACACCTAAATTATAAGGAAAGGATCTATACTCGTAAATTTAAACCTTCATTGTTTCTAATAAAATTACGGAGACGTAAATTGGTAATAAGTATGCAATAGCCGAGGCTTGGACATCTCCACATCCACAATTTTCTCTCATTGTCCACTGCCGCCTGCTTCTCTCTCTCTCCTGTTTCTCATTTGCTTCAACCAACCAACCACACCCCTTCTCTTGTCTTTCTCTTTCACTTTCAATTCATAGCCCAAACGTTGTTGTTCACTTTCTGTCTCTACACTTTCTGGGTCTTACTTGTTTCTCCCTCTTTCAGCTTCTCCTGTACAAAGTTTCAATGTTGATCTCGACGCAGAGGCGTCCAGAAAGCAAGTCTACTAAGTAGTCTGAAAATGGTGTTCAAGAACAAGCTATTCTTTTCTTCTAAAAAATCCGACACTTCAAGCCCTGATGGATCTTCCAGCAGCCCTCGATCTGTCGGTTCTAATTCCCCGATCCGATCCGACAAGAAGAAACCCAAATCAGCCTCCAAAGACAACAGTCCGACCACCAGTTCCGGTGGCTCTCCGGCCACTTGCAGGCAAGTTCAAGTAAAAGATGGGGTTAAGAAGAAGGAGCTAATAAAAGGTAAAGAGAGTGCTCCAACTCTAAACCATACACCTGTTAGGCCAAGTTTTTCCAAGTCAAAGAAGGCTGCTGCTACTGCTACTGCTACTGCTCCTGCTCCTGCTACTGCTACTGCTACTGCTCCGACGAGCGAAAAGGAGGCTGCAGCGGGTCGGGGTTCGGTGTCTCCGATACTGGCGTCGTCGCTGGGATTGAATAAAATTAAGACAAGATCAGGGCCGTTGCCACAAGAAAGCTTTTTTGGCTTTAGAGGTGAGAAAGGTTCTGGGGTGCTAGGGTCGAGTAATTTGTCGAGGCCTGGTGGTGGAGATGGGGGGTCCGGGTCGTCAAGTAAGGAGACTGTAGGACAAAATAAGGTGATGGGGTTTCAGCAGAGTGAAAATGTGGGTAAATGGAGCGGTCAGACTCGAGAGGTGAGTCCCGCTGTGCCCGCGAGGACGCAGCTGCAGAATGGTGATATTTCAGCTGAGGCAGGTACTAATCAAGTTATTTGGTTTTGTTAAAAATTCAGGACTAGTTGCTAAGTTAGGAACTGCGGTTATTTTGTAATGTTTGTAGTTAATTGGATTATAACTCATTCATATTATCTTTGACCAGTTTTAACTTCATTTCTTTTGCAATATATAGATTGGAAATTAAGGGGTGATATTCTTTGAATGCTGGAATATAGGTGATCTTGTTTCAAGTGTTCGTTTATTTGTTGGCTGCACTGAATAGAGAAGGATACTGTTTCTCTAGTGATTAAGTTATTGGAATATGGTTATGACGGCCTTCATCTTGCTGTCCATCCTTCTTGTATTGGTCTCTTTTGCATCAACAATTTATGTCTTTGGTTAGTCGCTTCACATGGTGTCATTGCTTTTTCTCAATTCCTAGACTTTTCCCTCTTTCACCTTCATACTTGCGGTGAGAAGGACATGAATTTTAGTAATGCTTGATGAAGGTGTTTCAGTTCATTTTTTCAGTTTACCTATTGAGACCAGATTTTGCTGAACATCTAGATTGTGATGGAGCAAACATCCTTCTTTCCTGACAAATTAGCTATGCCCTCTCAAACTGTAATGAATTTATACTATCAATATAGACGCATGATGTGGGAATAGCATAAGGGATAATATAATAGGAAGAGAAGGAGAGAAGGACTAGTGACAAGAAGAGTTACTATGTGGGAAAAAATAGCAGGAAGGAGAGAGAAGATGGCAGGAAAACTGTGAGAGAGATGGAAAGGAGAATAAGAGTGAGAGAGAAGTCCCAGAGTATCTGAACACAAGCAATTGTTCGGATTAAGCCTAATATGATAAAACAAAAAGAATAATAGAACACCCATAGATAATGTATAAAATGCTAATTTCTAAATCCATTTATGTAACCAAATCATCCTCAAGATGGCTGTATAATTCCAAGAATGTAGAAGGTTGCATAAACATGCATTGTAGTTGTTTCTCTTTTATTAATAATACTGTGTGGGCTTTCTTTTTAGATGATACGGAATTATATCATTCATCCCAAACTAGGTATAACTAGTGCATTTAAATGTTGAACTATTTGAAGGGATTCGGATTATGTGCATACCATTAAAAAAATATGGGTTGCTTGATGGTGAAATTTGTGATTTATCATTAGGTTTATGATAGGTTCCAGAAAAACAGGTATGGAGAAATATGTATTTGCGATTGATTTCTGTAAAATGAATACAAAGATAATCTGGTTTCGAGGACCAGCATCTCCAGCCTATGGCTGACACACTTAACAGTATTTCCAATCCCCTCTCTCCTTGTGTCTATTGCTTATTTATACTAAGAATCTGTTAGGAATCATAGATTCGGTTAGCTGACAACCAATCATGAGGTTGTCAGCTCCTCCTCCCCGCAACTAACATCATATATGTATATATATATATTTACTATATATGTGAATTCATTTCTGCCCTCCTACTCTCTTTTTGTTTTTATTCCTCCTAACATAGACTTGAGTTGTCTTGGTTCTATCAATACCCCCCCCCCATCAGCTTCATTTTGTCCTCAAGGTGAAAGTCAGGAAATCTAGCTTTCATGTCTTCATATAGCTCCCATGTAGCCTCGGACCTGGGCTGATCGATCCATTGTATGAGCACTTCTAAATCTGAGCTAGTAGTGATGTTCCGAATGGCCAAAAGGGCAGCTGGATGAACTGGGGTAGCTTCAGGAACTAATAAAGAGTCTGAGAGTGTCGGGTCTCCCGTAATTTTAAGGATTCGATCTCCTTGCCAGACGTCCATCATCATCTTGCTCCAATCTATCATCACCTTGCCCAAAGTCAGCAACCATTTAATCCCCAATATAATATCACAGCTGCCTAACTCCATTGGTAGATACTCCTCATTGACCACCAACCCTTGTACCGACACCTCAACCCCTCTGCAAATCCCTTCTCCCTTAATTTTCATCCCATTACCCATAGTTACCACATACTTGGCCGTTGCTGCCAAGTAGTTGTGCGAGGCTCCACTGTCTATGAGTATGATCACTTCTCTCCCTTCCAAATTCCCCTTCACTTTCATCGTTTTCAGGAAAGTGAGCCCCAACACCGAACCAGCAGCTAGTTCCACAGTTTGTAGCGTCTCCTCCACTTCATTTCCTCCCAACTCCTCCTCCTGTTCTGTTTCTTCATCTATGGCTGCCAGAACTTGGAGCTCTACCTTTTTGCATCGATGGCCTGGGCTAAATTTTTCATCACATCTAAAACAAAGTCCCTTGGCCTTTTTATCTTGTAACTCACTCACCGTCAACCTCCTAAATCCTCCCATATTTGGATCTCTACTTCCTTCTATATTTTTATGCCTTGTGTCCGTAAGGACCCGATTATTAACTAGCTCCTCCCTTCAGTTTTCCGCCCCTATGCTATCAGATCTAGTCCCCATGTTTTCCCACCTTGTGCCTGCACCCCATCGGTGCCACCTTAACTCACTCATCTGCTTGAATTTTTCCTCCACTTGTTGGGACAACTCCATCATTTCAGCCAGATTCCTCGGTTTAAGGATCTACACTTCCAGTCGAATTTGTTCCATTAATCCATTTATGAAAGTACTCTCCAGTACAATATCTGGTAATTCAGGGAGAGGAGTTGCGAGTTCTAAAAACTTGCTAGTGTACTCCCCCATTGTTCTGGTCTGCTTCACTGCCAACAACCGCTGACAGTGGGTACCTTCGTGTGCGGGTCAGAATCTCTGCATCACCAGCTTCTTACACTCCTGCCAGTCCATGATGGGTCGTCGGCTCTCTACCCATCGGAACCAGGTTAACGCGTTGCCCTCCAAACTCATACCCACGAGCTCCATCTTCTCCACTTCAGTGAACCTTCCGACTGAGAAGAATCGTTTAGCCTTGTAGATCCACCCATCGGGATCAGTTCCTTCGAAGGTGGGCATTTCGATCCTTCGTGTCCGGCAGTCTCGCTGGAACTCTCCTTGGCGCGCTAACCCTGGAGGTGGTTCGACACGGTAGCTAGCTTCGTTGCGCATCTGGTTGCTCTCGTAGTGTTCCTCTGTCCCCACCGGCGCTTTTCCCAAATCTCTCCTTCGACTGGGCTCGGGTGGGAGTTCTTCGAGTGGGTGCTCCTCGGGTCGGGTCGGGTCTCTACAGTGCCTCCTTCATTTTTTTTCCATGTCTGCAGGACCGATATCATCATGCTCTTAATCTCAGACCGTAATAGTTTCCCCATTTCTCTATTTACATTCTCCATTTTCTTCTGGAGCTCGGAGCTGTGGTCGTCCAGATGACGCTGCCACTCTTGATTGGAACGATTGAGTTGTTTCTCAAACTCTTGGTGAGCTTGATTGGTCGATCTCTGTATCTCCTCCCCATCTCTTCGCCTCTCTTCCCGAAGGAGCTCCAAATCCTTCTCAATACCTTCTAATCGATTATCTGCTTTCTTGGCAGCCATGACCGAGGATCAACCGCTCTGATACTAGTTGATAGGTTCCAGAAAACAGGTATGGAGAAATATGTATTTGCCATTGATTTCTGTAAAATGAATACAAAGATAATCTGGTTTCGAGGACCAGCACCTCCAGCCTATGACTCACACACTTAATAATATTTCCAATCCCCTCTCTCCTCGTGTCTATTGCTTATTTATACTAAGAATCTGTTAGGAATCACAGATTCGGTTAGCTGACAACCAATCATGAGGTTGTCAGCCCCTCCTCCCCGCAACTAACATCATATATGTATATATATGTGTGTATATATACATATATATATATATATTTATATATATTTACTATATATGTGAATTCATTTCTACCCTCCTACTCTCTTTTTGTTTTTATTCCTCCTAACATAGACTTGAGTTGTCTTGGTTGTATCAGTTTATTGCTTTTATTCATTGGCCTAATTAGAAATCTGCTATTTTGTTTGTAGCAAGTGCCTTAATTTACAAGTTTTAACAATATTGAACTGTATCACATTGTGGAAAAGATGGATAGCTGGATTTTATGGTCTTCCTAGAATCTTCAGTATTATCCCTTTTGTTTTATCAGCTTCATTGGAACAATCTAAATAGGAAAAACTTGTAAAAGTATGGTTTGAAAAGATCAGTTGTGAACTACTTTCATAGTGACAATTGAGTCAATTAAGAAGAATCTTGTTCATAATTTTCTTTACTGGAAAGGCTGGTAGGAGCTAAATAGTGGATAGGCACGAACCAACTGTGGTTGTATGCAAACAGTGGGAATCTGTGATTGCATGTTCTGGCTGATATGGTATGGTTACCTTGTGAAAGTAGCCAACATGCTATCACAAAATCAGGTGCACATGTCTTGTTGTTCATGAAATTATATTTTGTTTGTTTGAGGATTCTGTGCATTCTTTAATGCTCAAGAATCTATCATGGCTTCAAAGAGAACTGTTGTTCTCACATCAGTTAGAACAAAGTGGCTTGGCAATGTAATTGATAGGTTTGCTAATCGTCCAAGATCTTTGAGTCAATAGCTTGCAATGCATTGCAACTCATATGAATAGAACCAGTTTGATTACTACTGCATGCATGAAATCTTATGATGCAATTTGCAGGTAATCACTTATTTAACTTGATGAAATAAATATATCGAGAAACTATTCAACTCAAAATTTAAAGCTGTTGAGTGAGATCCAAGAATGTATTACATACTATTGTAACATGCACCCTCTCATGACATGTAAATCATAACAAATCACAATTCCTCCATCATCATTCATCAAGGCAGTGTAACTTGAACTTGAAACTTCTCAATCGTAAAGGCTTTGATACTGTTGGATAATTATTTTAGATAAGTTTAGTTAGCTTAGGAGATTATCTTCTCTAGTAGATAAGATGAGATATACTATAGATTGGATAAGTTAGCCTATATGAAAAATCTAGTAGTTTAGTAGTATTAGAATAGGTTATACTCGTGTATAAATTACATATGATTAGAGAAATAAAGTGGCTTTTTCTTCTTATATTTTCTATACCCTCTTGTTTCATGGTATTAGAGCTACTGATTCTGGTAGCCTAATTTATATTTTTTCGAGCCACGAGTTCAACCAACCTTCGATTCCTTTGATGAGTTCCAAACCTCATCCCAAGCACCTAGTTATGTAGTAATACCTTCAGCCCAAACTCCATCTCCTCCTATTGATAATCTTTCGTTGCAAATCATGCAACATAGATTAAATGGAACGAATTTTTGAGAATGGTCCCAATTAGTCACGCTCGTAATCAAAGGAAGAGGCAAGGCTGGATATCTAATAGGGGCAATTCCTCAACTACACGAAACAACAATCACTTACGGTGCTTGGGAAGTTGATAATTCTATTGTCATGGTTTGGCTTATAAGTTCAATGGAGCCAAAGATAGGAGGAACCTACCTATTTTGCAAAATTGCAAGAGAAATTTGGGAGGCTGTGCAAGAAATATATTCTAAATTGGAAAACACTTCTCAATGCTTTGAAATCAGATCAAAAATCAGAAATACTTACCAAGTAATATGTCTGTTACCGAGTATTATAACTTACTGAATTATGGAAGGAGATGGATAACTTACTAAATTATGGAAGGAGATGGATCTCTATTTTATGCTATAAATTGGGAGTGTCGTGCTGATGCCAAGAAGTATGAAAAATTATTGGAGAAGGAGAGAGTTTTTGATTTCTTGCAGGGACTTAATGTTGGACTTGATGAAGTGCGAGGAAGGTTACTCGGTTTAAAATGATTGCCATCAATCCAAGTAACGTTTGTTGAGGTTCATAGGGAAGAGAGTAGGAAAAAGTTCATGTTTACTTCACACGTTTCTGAACAAACCTCTCAAGGCTTAGCTTTAGTGGCAAACTCTCGATAAGAGTCTACTTACCAAACCCGAGAGCAAGAAACTAAGAGCAAGCAGTGGTGTGACCACTGTGATAAGCCCTACCACACCCGTGAGACGTGCTGGAAATTACATGGGAAACCACTAGATTGGAAACCTAAAAGCCAAAGAGTTCAGCAAAAACGTGGAACAACACATGTAGCAGAATTTGATATCAGTAAATCCATAGGGCTAAACCTATCCCCCTAGCAGATTGAACTATTTCAGCAACTCTTGATTCAGACAAAAATCACAACTGAGAAAGACTCACGTGACCAACAAACCTCTACTGCAACACTAGTGCATAAAGGTAACCTATGTCAATCATTATTATCAAAGTCCCTAAGTCACGATCTCTGGATTGTGGACACAGGTGCATCAGACCACATGATTGGGTCTTTGAATGTCTTTGAAAAATATGATCCATGTAACTAAAAAGTTAATGTCTGGGTCACGGATGGAAAAGGGTCACCAGTTATTGGTCAAGGGAGAGTTTGTTTACCAAAATTGACATTAAATACTATTCTCTATATGCCTAAGTTAACTTATAATCTACTAACTGTCAGTCAATTAACCAAGGACATGGACTGTATTGTAACGTTCTTTCCATCTCATTGTGAATTTTAGGACCGATGTTTGGGGAAGATGATTGGCAGTGTTGAGGAGAAAGATGGACTTTACTACTTCTCAGGAAAGAGTACTCCTACTGAATCTAAATCACCACATAGGATTTGCCTTTTAGTTATGTCAAATTTTGATGTTATGTTATGGCATCAACGTCTTGGTCATCCCAGTTTCCCATATTTGAAAATCTTATATCCAGACCTTTTCATCAATAAAGATCAGATTTCTTTATATTGTGAGCAATGTGTCCTTGTAAAACAAAGCAAAAATACTTACCCCATACACTTATACATACCCTCAAAACCTTTCCAATTAATTCATAGTGATATTTGGGTCCCGCTAGAGTTACAAGTCTACTTGGTACTCGTTAGTTTATCATTTTCATTGATGATCATGATCATACAAGGATGTGTTGGGTATATCTGATGAAAGACAAATCTGAAGCCTATCATATCTTTAAATAGTTCCACAAACTCATCCAAAATGTATTCCAAACCTCTATTCAAGTAGTACATACAAACAATGGAAGAGAATGTTTTTCAATTGATTTTATTCAATATCTTATTGAAAATGGGATCATTCACCAGAGCTCTTGTGCTGATACCTCACAACAAAATGGGATAGCTGATAGAAAGAATTGTCATCTTTCAGAGGTAGCACGATCTATGACGTTTACCAACTTTGTTCCAAATTCCTAATGGGGGAAAGCCATTCTAGCTGCCTCATACTTGATAAATCGTCTTCCTTCAAAAACTCTTCAATTTTGAACCCCATTAGTAGTTCTTCTAGAACAATTTCCTCACATTAAGCTCCTTAATTCTCTCCCTCCTAAAGTCTTTAGGTGTACTGTTTTCGTACACAATAGTCAACCCAATAGAAGCAAACTTGACCCACGAGCTATTAAATGTGTGTTTGTTGGGCCCTCTCCCACTCAAAAGGGTTATAAGTGTTTCTCACCTTTTACAAACAAATTCTGTTTCATATGATGTCACTTTTTTCAAAAATAACCATACTTCACCAATACCTCTCTTCAGAGGGAGATTTATTGGGACCCAAGCATACCACTTCCTATCTCACAAACCTTCCCACGAAACTCGCAAACACCTACCGTTGAACTTGAAACTGTCCAGTCCAATTTTGTGGGAGAACCAATTCCTGAAAAACCAACCTTAGTGTATTCTAGAAGGCCTAAAGCTCCTCAACAAGGCCAATCATTGGACTAGGAACCGACTCCTAGAGAGACTATGGTAAGTGACTTAGATTTGCCAATTACACTACAAAAGGGGGTAAGATCATGTACTAAATATCCTATTTTAGATTATTTGACTTACTCAAAGTTATCTTCAAAGTTTAAAGCTTTCACTACTAAGCTTGATAGTGTAAGAATTTTAAGAAATGTACATGATGCATTCCAAGAAACTAAGTGAAAGGAAGCTATACTTGACGAAATGAAAGCTTTACTTGATAATAAAACATGGGAGATTGTGGATCTACCTAAAGGAAAAAAGGTGGTTGGTAGCAAGTGGGTGTTCACTGTGAAGTATAGGGCAGATGGAGAGGTTGAAAGGTATAAGGCTAGATTAGTGGCTCAAGGCTTTACACAAACCTATGGAATAGATCATGAGGAGACATTTGCTCCAGTTGCGAAGTTGAACACAATTAGAGTCCTTCTATCATTGGCTGCAAATTTAGATTGGGAACTCCATTAGCTTAACATTAAAAATGCCTTCCTAAAGGGTACATTAGATGAGGACATATATATGAGGATACCGCCAGGTTTTGAAATCGAAGAAGGAAGGGGAAGAGTTTGCAAACTAACAAAATCCTTATACGGCCTCAAACAGTCTCCACGAGCATGGTTTAAGAGGTTCAGTGACACGCTGAAGGTTTGGATACAAACAGGGACAAGCTGATCACACAATGTTTGTGAAGTGTGGACAAAATGGAAAGAAATCCATATTGATTGTGTCTGTGGGCGATATTATAATCATAGGCGATGACACTGGCGAGATCATTAAGACACTTTCTTGGAATGGAGATTGCTAGAAGTAAGGAAGGTATTTTCATATCTCAACAAAAATACATTCGTGATTTATTGGAGGAAACAGGAAAGATGAGTTGCAAACCTATGGGAACTCCACTGGAGAGAAACTGGAAATTCAAGAAAAATGAAGATCCTTCTGTTGACAAAGCAAGATACGAAAGGTTAGTAGGAAAACTTATCTATTTTTCACTAACCAGACCAGATATTGCTTATTCTGTGAGTATTGTTAGCCAATTTATGCACTCTCCAACTCAAAGACATTTAGAGGCAATCAACCATATTCTGAGATATCTCAAAGGCAATCCAGGTAGAGGATTAATGTTTCGGAAAAATGAGAAAAGAAGCATAGAAGGTTTTATGGATACAAATTGAATTGGTTGTATTGAAGACAATAGGTCAACATCTGGTTATAGTACTAAACTATAGGGAAATCTTGTCACATGGAGAAGCAAGAAGCAGTTTGCAGTAGCAAGAAGTAGAGTTTAGGCCAATTGCACAAGTTGTGAAGTTATGTGGTTAGAGAGGTTGATGCAAGACCTAAAGATCACCACTTCCTCTCCCACCAAAGCCTTCAGTGATAGTAAATCAACCATCAGTATAGTGAAGAATTTAGTTCAACATGATCGAACAAAACATGTTAGAATTGACACGAGCTTTATTAAATGTGAAATAGAAGAATGGGGCATTGATCTATGCTATGACCCTACTGCAGCACAGGAAGTCTATATCTTCACAAAGATCACGCCGACGCCTAGATTTGAGACAATTCTAAGCAAGTTGGGAATGATAAATATTTATTCCTCAACTTGAGGGGGAGTGTTGGATAATTATTTTATACAAGTTTAGTTAGCTTAGGAGATTATCTTCTAGGAGATAAGTTTATCTTCTAGTAGATAAAATAAGATATACTATAGATTGGATAAGTTAGTATATACAAAAAATCTAGTAGTTTAGTAGTATTAGAATCGGTTATACTCGTGTATAAATTACATATAATCAAAGAAATAAAATGGCTTTCTTTTGTCCTGGAAACAATTCAACCCAAAAGGTTAAGTTGTGTGAGAGCTAAGAATGGATCAAATTCTATTCTAACGAAAAACATCCACAAAAGTAGTGTTTTATGGAATATGTGATGTCTTATAGATTTCATTATTAAGACTTAGTACTATAACATATGGCACGGCCAAAGTTTTGGTTTATCTTCCTACAATACTTATTTTGTGCCTAATTGTGTTTGTAGGTCAACATGAATCAGCTTGGAATTGCTCTGGAGGTATGAGAAATTCAGATGCTTTTACTCCAGAGGTACCTGTTTAAGTTAGCTTAGTAACTGTATAAACAAATTCATTTCTCTGACATGGTTCTGACTTATGTCAGTTTTTTTGTAATGTTCTTTGTATGTTTTATTTTCCAGACTTTTGATTGTGAAAACCCTAAAGAGTCTGAATCCCCCCGTTTTCAAGCTATACTACGTGTTACTAGTGCACCAAGAAAGAAGTTTCCTGTTGATATAAAAAGTTTCTCCCATGAACTCAATTCAAAAGGTGTACGACCCTTCCCTTTTTGGAAGCCTCGTAGAGTGAACAACTTAGAGGTAACTTGCATATTACATTACATACTTCTGATCTTTGATTGTGTTTCGGGTAGTTACACGTCTTTGTCATCATTTTCTGGTACAGGAAGTTTTGGTTGTTATACGGGCAAAGTTTGACAAAGCAAAAGAAGAAGTGAATTCTGATCTGGCTATTTTCGCAGCAGATCTGGTTGGAGTTCTTGAAAAGAATTCTGATACTCATCCTGAGTGGCAGGAAACCATTGAAGATTTGCTGGTTTTGGCTCGGAGTTGTGCCATGACATCACCTGGAGAGTTTTGGCTTCAGTGTGAGGGAATAGTCCAAGAATTGGATGATAAGCGCCAAGAACATCCCCCTGGAATTTTGAAACAACTCTACACTCGAATGCTTTTCATTCTTACTCGGTGTACCAGGCTGTTGCAATTCCATAAGGAAAGTGGATTACCCGAGGATGAGAATGTGTTTCAGCTTCGTCAATCTAGGCTTCTTCATTCTGTTCTTCATTCTGCAGATAAACGGATTCTTTCGACAATTGGGAGGGATGGAAAAAGTTCTGCTACTGCAAAGGTATTGAAAGCAGATGCTGTAAGGAAATCTTATAGTCAAGAGCAGCGTGGTTTTGATTGGAGCAGAGACCAGGTTATGGAACCAGGAAATTCAGTCTCACTTGAAGATGGCACTTCAAAGAATGTTGAATCTCCTTTACGCCGGGATCGTATCTCTTCTTGGAAGACACTCCCATCTCCTAGTGGAACGCCAGGGAAAATCATGAAGGAAAGTGCTTCTTCAAAGGAGCATAGTGACATTAAGGCTGAATCTTTGCAAACTTTGAATAACAGGAGTGATATTTCTGATGTCAATCTGACTTATGGAAGGCCAGCACCAGCAGAGCTTCCTGCTCCCAAACATTCGCGTGAGCATTCTACAAGGCACCAAAACAGAGCTTCTTGGGGTTTCTGGGGAGATCAACAGAACATTGCTGAGGACAGTTCTATAATATGTCGGATATGTGAGGAAGAAGTTCCAACTTCACATGTTGAAGAGCATTCAAGGATTTGTGCAATTGCTGACCGATGTGATCAGAAAGGTATTAGTTTGAATGAGCGTCTGGCAAGAATATCTGAAGCTCTTGAGAAGATGATAGAGTCATGTACACAAAAAGATATCCAAAATGCTGCAGGGAGCCCAGATGTTGCAAAAGTATCAAATTCCAGTGTCACTGAAGATTCAGAGTTGCTTTCACCAAAACTCAGTGATTGGTCGAGAAGAGGCTCTGAGGATATGCTTGACTGTTTCACAGAAATAGATAATTCTGTTTTCATGGATGACCTGAGAGGTTTACCTGTCATGTCATGTAAAACGCGTTTTGGTCCAAAATCTGATCAAGGAATGGCAACCTCTTCTGCTGGTAGTGTGACTCCAAGATCTCCATTATTGACTCCGAGGACCAGTCAGATAGACTCACTCTTGGCAGGAAAGGGTGCTTTCTCTGAGAATGAAGATCTCCCACAGGTGCCAGTCTAATATTTTTCATTGTTTTTTTTTTGTGTTTTTCAGGTCAAATGGTAAGGGCCTTTGAGAGTTTACTGATTCGAATTGTATATTCATCTTTCCTATATATGAAGGAACTCTAAGCACTTTGCTTTGGAATGTTCCACTTCCACAACTTTATTATGTATTATGTCTAGGTAAAGGTCTTAGTAACTGAGACAGCAACATAGTTGTGCACTCTCTTTTTAACCTTAATTTTTTTCTAATATATTTGCATGCTCTTCTACTATGCAATTTATTTTCATAAATATGTTATTCTATGAACCTAGAAGATGCAACTTTAATGCAGCTTTAAGTAGCTGACTCTGTTCCCACATGCTTGCGTTGGAGGGAAACAGACTTTGTATCTTGGGACAGATCATTACTGTCTAGAAACTAAAATTCCTGGTCCACTATGTAGATCAATGAACTTGCTGATATCGCAAGATGTTTGGCAAATGCACCTTTAGATGATGATCGTTCTGGCCCATATTTACTATCTTGTCTTGAAGACTTGAGGGTGGTTGTTGAACGGAGGAAGTTTGATGCGCTTACAGTGGAGACTTTTGGAGCGCGCATTGAGAAGCTTATCCGGTAAGTAATGTGTTTATATTGTTTTTCATAGTTTCAGGAAAAGCTTTCAAGGGACATTGCTTATAACATGAAATTTATGTATTATGTCTCCACCAAAAGAAATTGCTTATAACATAAAGTTTGTATATCAGTTGCACTGAAAGTTACATGATGCTGTTTGGTATAAGCATGCTGAGCTATTCAAAATTGTTTTAGCCATGTGTCTCACATATCTCTGCTTCTGTAGGGAGAAGTACTTTCAGCTTTGTGAGTTAGTAGATGATGAAAAGGTTGATATTAGAAGCACTGTAATAGATGAAGATACCCCGTTGGAAGATGATGTGGTACGGAGTTTGAGAACAAGCCCCATACATTCCTCAAAGGACCGAACCTCCATAGATGACTTTGAGATAATAAAACCAATCAGCCGTGGTGCATTTGGACGGGTTTTCTTGGCTAAAAAGAGAATAACTGGAGACCTTTTTGCCATAAAGGTATCAAGATTTGGTGCTCTGCTTATCATTGTTTTAAGGGATTTTGAACATTTTCCTTTGTTTTCCTTTTCTTATTATTGGATCCCTTAAAGAGTTTTGGGCTGGCTGGTCAATATGCCATTTGAATGCATATCAAGATGATATCTTTTTTGAGTTTGTTGTAATTTATTGTAGTTCTGGTAATGGATCTATGTTATCATGTGTTGAAAAAATACTTTCAGAATAGTGGTTGATTTGTATAGTTTTCTGCTTTGTTATTATTCAACACCAAGATTGGACTTCTTTTGACTGATACTCTATTTAATCATTTTGCTGTGTACTGATACAAAACAATTAAGCTGATTGGCTTGTGAATTTCCAGGAATATATTTACTCTTTAATATCCAACTCAACTCAATTATTTTGATTTAACTCATCTGCATGTACTGAAAACTATTTGGGTTTTGCTTATGAATTCCTTGCTCTCCATGTGGTTCTATTAAGACCTTACTTACGTGTAACTTTTAGTGATAACAAGTTCATATTTCTCAACAGTTTCTGTGATCATTTGAGGCCTTTCTGCTCCCTTTTCTCCTGTGTTACTTTACTTGGATTAACTCTCCCTTTAGTTTTATACTTAGACCTATTCTAACAGAAAAATTGTACCTTAGTCGGTAAACTATATTTATACATAGACAAAAGTGATTAACTTAAAAGGTATGCTCTAGAATCACTACCTAATTCAGGTATTACCAATTAAATTTCGAATTTTATCTGTCTTTCAAGATTAAAAAGATACTAAGTGGACTAGAAATTATCTGATGGAGTGGTCATAATATGATTGGGAATTCAACATTGGTAAGATGTTGGGCTGGAATGTTGCAAATGCTTGATGCTTTAGGTCTGTTGGTGTAAAATTGTGCCTTTGAGAGGACAAATTTGAAGGGGAGCTTGTTGGTAAGACATTATTTGAGGAGCTTTCTATTAAGAATCTGGTTGGAGATTGCAAAAATCTTCTTTGAAGATGGCTAATGTTAAAATGAGAAAGAATTTGAGCTAAGAAATTTGGTCAATATTGTGAGATGTAGTAGATATATTGCTTAGTTTTGTAGGGATCTTTGCCTAGAAAAATTTCTATACTCCTGATCCTGGAATGCCACGTATATTGTCACATCAACATGGTAAATCTGGATAGACAGAGAAGCCTTTTCAATGCTTTATGCATGACAAAATTTTATTGCCTATATAATACTAGAAGTTGTATTGGTGAGGATCTAATTGAAAGGGTGTGGAAATTGTTTTGTTCTAGAGAGACTATTGGGAGAGTTTCTACAATAACTAGAATCTAATTGGTTGTTATACTGTTAAACCAAAACCCTATGCCTGTTTGGAACATTAATCTCATGCTAGAAGAAACTTTTGATTTAGAAGTTAAAGTATGAGATGAGATGTGCTCCCACAGTTTTCAGGTCTGGGCCATTGCTGTTACAAATGTAATGTAACTTTAATTAAAGAGCTTAGATCTGATCTCCTATCTAGGCCACGCTGCAACATACGTGTGGATATTATACATTACCTATAGTCCCCACGACATTAAAGAAGTCCGCAAATATGGAAAATGATGCAAGTTTCAGCTCTGTGGAATCTGAGATGCCAATTATTAAATTGACATTGAATTTTCAACCTTCAAGTTAGGTCTTCACAGTTTTGTCTTGTCAGTATAGGACCGTTAGCTCATGCAAAACTATCATTGTCCTGAGAAAAGAGGACAGCGTTATTTGTAGCTTGAGCTGAGTTTTGGCCCTAAGATTCAGTCATAAATTATGGAACTATCTATAGGCTTTAGGCTCAACTTGAAGATGCCATCATTTAGTGAAGGAGATTTTAATAACATCATTTGGTCTTTGAAGCTAGCATTCCTGATAACTTCCTGTAATTCCGAAGTATACAGTACTGCATTTGCAAGCACTATGAACTTGATTGGTTTTGCAGCCCATGATTGTCTGTGACTGCTTTGTTTGACCTAGAAGCAAAAGGATTAGGTCTTAATTTTTTCTTTCTTGCTTGTTGACAGGTTCTGAAAAAGGCTGATATGATCCGTAAGAATGCTGTTGAAAGTATACTAGCAGAAAGGGACATTTTAATTTCAGTTCGCAATCCATTTGTGGTGAGCAGGTCTAGCTTTCAAAATTTGTAGCATGCTGTGAGAACATCTTTTTCCATTCTAACTTAAATGTGAACATTGGCAGGTTCGTTTCTTTTATTCGTTTACTTGTCGTGAGAACTTATATCTTGTCATGGAGTATTTGAATGGAGGTGATCTTTATTCATTGTTGAGAAATTTGGGTTGTTTAGATGAAGATGTTGCTCGTGTATACATTGCAGAAGTTGTAAGTTCTTTTTTCCCTTGACGGACATTTTAGTGCCTTATTTTTATTTCTAATTCTGTATATCTACTCTTAAGGTTCTTGCGTTGGAATATCTACATTCATTGAGGGTGGTTCACCGTGATTTGAAGCCTGATAATTTGTTGATTGCACATGATGGCCATATTAAGGTAATTTCTTGCTTTTTGTGGTATCTTCCAATTGTTTTACATTGCCCAAAGAAAGTATATTCGCTCTTGGCCTTGGGTTGAAGTAGAAGCAGTCTTTGGCTCTTGGTGAAGAGCCAATTTCTGCTGGCTAATGTTTAGGACATGGTTAAGCATTGATGAAAAGGAATGCTTTGAACTGTGATTTGTATGATGTAAATTCGTATGTTGTACCTGATGCTTGGTCTGACCACTTTGTTTTGCTTTAATTCTTATTCCTCATATGTAAGACCTTTGAGCACCATCATTATCATTTACTCTTTTCTTTCCATTCAGACTTTACTTGGTTACTATTTTATGGATTTATATTGCTTTGACTCCGGTGTTGTTACTGTATAAAGATCTTATGAATGTGTGTTTCCTACGAAAGCTTTTGTTGTGAACCTTTCAATGTTTGATCACTTTTTCTTCTTGTATTTGAATTCTATAGTTTCTTTAAGTTCGTGTATTTGGTAGAAGTTCAAGAGAAGATTGAATTATAGGTTTGTGCTGGTGTGAGACATGTTATGATTTTAGAGATTTTAAGTTGAGTCAGCCTGCAATAAAGATTAATGTGGGATTGTATATAAGAATGAGTTATTACATAGGTAAGAAAGTGGATCAGAGAGATTTGAGGTTGCATCATCCATTCTTGTGCTTTGGATCTGGTAATGGAAGGTTTAAGATGCTGCGAAGAATTGCAAAATAGTAGATATCGTGAAGAAGTTTGCAAGTATTCTGGTTCTGAAATTACATACCCTTTGCAAAAAGAATTATTCAAGGAGAAGACTTGTTATCTCTTTAAGCTTATTGTCAAAGTTTGGGTTTGATTCCCTTTTACTCGTCACATAGCCATTGGTAGGTGTTTCCATTCCATATTGGATAAACTAACAGAGTCTCTGATTTTACTTGAACAGTTGACAGACTTTGGCCTCTCCAAGGTTGGACTCATCAACAGCACTGATTTATCTGGACCAGCAGTTAGTGGGACATCCATGCTTGAGGATGATGAACCATTATCATCTGCTTTGGAGCATCAGGAAGAACGACGGAAAAAACGTTCCGCTGTGGGTACACCTGATTATTTGGCACCCGAGATACTTTTGGGAACAGGACATGGTTTGTACCATCTTCCTGTTTAAAGCACTCTACTGTTATCATACTTGTTATCCAGCATTGTGTTGAACTTTTGTGCATCCCTGAAGTTGCTAACTTCTGGGAGTCATGCAAGAATCTATTTTACAAAGTAAAGTAAGCTCCAATGTATTATTAACCTTCAATGCCCTTGTTACATTTTAGCATGGTAGGAATGCTTTGATTGGTGGCTGGTTTCAACTTTCAATCCTTGATACTTTCTTTGTGTCTTCTTCTTCTTCTTCTTCCTAGTTTGACAAGATTTTTTATTTTCCCATTGGTGTTTACTTCTCTCTTTCATTGGAATAACTATGTTGCCCATGAAGATTAAGCTATCTGTGCAAAATTTCTCAGGTGCTACTGCAGATTGGTGGTCTGTGGGTGTCATTTTATTTGAAATGATTGTTGGTATTCCACCCTTTAATGCAGAGCATCCTCAGGTATCTTTTATCTGACCCTACTCAAGTTCAAAAAATTTTGGCTTCTATGGACTCTGCAACTTGGGAATTGTTGACTGTTTGCTTTTTGTGCTTTTCGTATTGTTTATGATCATGGCTCTTTTATGTGATGGCTTCAAGGAATCCGTAATTTGAACATTGACCCAGTAGTGCAATGCACATAGTATTTATGAAATTAAAAGTATATAATGTTTGTTCTAATGCTTTGTTCTTGATTTTATTTAATCTCATTTGTTGTCTCCTATTACTTTGTTTGCTCCATGTATCGTTGTTGCTAGTGGGAAAATCCTTTAATTGTTTGAATTGAAGTTCTTCGGCTGTGATACCCTTTTCTTGGATTTGTTGTATTTGCCATGGCTTAAATATGATGATTGATCAATTTGACTACTCCTAGACAGTTGAGAAGAGATGATGAATAAAAGGTAGTTCAAACAAGAAATTTGGTAAATATTGTCATCACTTTGTCATCAATTAGCATTTTCATTACATGTGATGCATTTGATAACAGCTTTGATAAACATCTTATAATTGTGTATATTAATATGAAATACACACTAATGATTTTATCTGTAACTTCAATGGAAAAGTTAACTTTGCAATCTCTATGAATAAATTATTGGATAAAATTTTCTCTCAAAATGACTTCGATATAAACTTAAATAAATAGAGAAATAATTTTGTTCAGGTTGATATGGTCTAAATCTTATGAGAATTATGGTGAAGGAAGATTAATGCATTCTTGTGTAATCCCTTTTGTAAAATTTTGGAAAAATCAATCTGTTAGTGATGATTTTCCTAACTTTAATTACAGAGAATTCAAGAACTAGGAAAGAAAAAAGTGTAAAAATTTGAGAAATTAGTTATCATTCAGTTTGAATTTGTTAGGCACCCATAACAAGAATATTTATGTTGGAGGCACAACAAACACTAGCAACCTCTAAACAGTTAAAGCAACTTCTCCAATAGCAGGTGGCCATGTTGGTGTATTGACAACTGTGTTTATTTAATAAAATGCTATTGTATTATATGAGTATCGAGGCTTCAATATTTTCTTTTGGTAGCCAAGTCCTAGCAGAGAATCCTTCTCCGCAAGGTTAGGAGGAAATTCCATTTCTTTGGTTGTTCATGTGCAAAGCAAAATAGGTAAGCTTCCAAACCCTTGTTAACCACCGCCGTTTGACCATCCGTTTGAGGATGATAGGAAGTGCTCATTCTCAACTTGGTTTGGCTAAGGCGAAATAATGCCTTCCAGAAAGAGCTTAAGAAAATGAGATCCCTATCTGAAATTATCGAACGAGGCAAGCCATGCTAGCGTACAACTTCTTTACAAAAGACTCCAACCACTGTTTTTGCTATAAGTGGATGGGAGAGAGGTAAAAATGGCCATACTCAAGTGGTCAACCACTACTAGAATAGTGTCAACCCCATTAGACTTGGGCAAGCCAACCACGAAATCCATTTAGATATCTTCCCAAATCCTCTCTGGAATAGGCAGAGGCTGCAACAAACCTGCGGCTGTGATGGTTTCATACTTGTTCCGATGGCAAATCAAACCTTGTTGAACATGAAGTTTGACATCCCTCTTCATGTGAGGCCAATTGAACTGATCCGAGAGCCTCTTTAAAGTCTTCAAATAACCTCCATAACCACTAGTAGTAGTCTCATGTGCCTCGGCTAACAAAGTAGCCCTTAAGTGACAAATAGAAGGAATAAGCAACTTGCCTTTATAAAAGAGTTTATTGGTTGACCGCTGAAAATTAAAGTGTGACGATGAATCTTTTTGCAGGTCAGTTATGAGACTCCTAGTGTAATTATCCAGCAGATAAGCTTCCTGCAAATCTGAATAATCCAAAGGCACGTGCATAATAGATATGAAAATTCCTGTAAGAGGCTTTGTACATCAATGAGCGAGCTAGCTAAGGCAGCTCTGGACTCATCTTGTTTAGCTAAACTTTTAAATTTTTTTGGAGATGAAGAATCACGAGCAACTCCTTAGAGTTTATGCCTCATTCCATTAATCCAAAAAATCATAAACATTTGCTTCCAATTAGCTTGCATTGTATTCAAAGAAGTTAGCCACTAAATACCCAAAACCATATCTGATCCAGCAATGACAAAAGTCACCAATAATCTTTAAATCTTGTTCTTGGATGTGCAGCTGCCTACAAATCTTGTTGCAACGGATGAGACTCCCATTACCAATCTGAACACCAAAAAGGGGTATCGATTGAGTGGGTAGCTGTAATTTAGAGATAAGAGACTCATATATAAAATTATGAGTGGAGCCACTATCAACTAGAATTAAAACGTCCCTCTGTTTCAGCATTCCCTTAAACTTCATAGTCGTGCGCGATGTTTGGCCCAAAAATGCATGGAAAGAAATTTCAGCATGCATCTCTGAATCAGTTTCGTCTTCTGCATCAGATTCAATCTAGTTTATGGGCTCCCCTTCATCTGTTATTTCCATGATTTTGAGTGACCCAGACTTGCAACGGTGAGTAGGCCGAAACTTCTCGTTGCATTGATAACATAAACCCTTATCTCACCTCCTTTGTTTCTACGTATCCCATGAGCTAGTGTTCAGATTTTGTGGCTAATTTCTTCTTCTCCCCCCTCTAAAAACATGAATCACGATCGACCCAATTAGTATTGGTGGTAGGTCGGGTCAGGGTGCTTGACCCGGTAGGTTTAAGCCCACGACCAATTTGATTTTTAGCCTCATTTTCGAGAGATAAACTCATCGCTTTGTAAATTGTTCGCGGCTTTTGTATTCCCACGTCCGCCTTCATCTCCTCATTCAAGCCATTCAAGAAAATGCCTAAGAGACAATGTTCAGGCCAATTCTTAACCCTAGCTGATCTCTTAGCAAAGTCCTATCTATACTCTTGTACTGTTCCTGTTTGCTTGATGCCGCAAAGATACTCATCTGGGTATTGAAATTTTGTTGGACCATAATGCTCTTCTAACACCTTAGTAGAGAAGAGTTCGCTCAGTGTTAACCCAGCCAAAGAGGTCAAGCATATCACCCTCCAAATAAATGGCAGCAATGTCCACCTTCATCTCGTCTGGTGTCTAGTAGTAGCGAAAGTACTTTTTAACTTTTAGAATCCACCCTCATTGGATCACCTCCTTCAAATTTGGGAAATTCGATCTTTGTGCTTGGACGCTTTGATGGAATTGATTTTCGATAAGTACTACATACTGCCTGTAGCTATTTATAGGATAGGATTAATGACTCCCAAAAAACTAGTTAACAGACTCTCAGATCCAGGAGTAGCATATCTGGATTTATTAAAAACATTCAGTAACAAATCACTACTCACTAAGCCCCTACTTAATAGGAACACATGAAACAAATGACGTAATAAATTGAAAACAAATTCTGCAGATAAGAAGATAAAATCAGGTGCTGGTACATAAGATAAAATCAGATGCTTGACACATGTGACCTCTTCTTCCTCTGATATGTAATTATGGGCTTATCACACCTCCATAAAATCCATATTAATGTAAGTTCAACATAGTTTAGGAATATACATTGGTTGTAGCAATCCAACAGGAGGTTTTGTTTCATATTTGTGTTGATAAACATGACATTGCCTAACAAAATTCTGACATCTCTTTGGATTCCTTTTCAGTAGAACAAAGTTTGAAATCTTTTGAACTTGGTAGATCATTTGAGTGGCTTCCAGCGGGACTTTCATTGAACAATGCTATCAATCTGGACCTCAGTACAATGTCATAATCCATCAGCACTCTTCCTTTCCATCTGAGTACCCCATCTTGCCACTCTTAAGTAGCTGAATATATTGTGCCACTGCTCCACTTAGTAAGCAGATCATTGACCATTGCATCTTTCTCCCAACTATCTTTGATTTTTGCCAACAAGATAGTTTGCTCATTTGGTAACATCGATAAGAGTAGCTCGACGCTACTAATTTTGGTGAGGGCATCAGCTGCTACATGTTATGTTCCTTTCTTATATTGATCTAAAAGTAATAGCCTAGTAGTTTGGGAAGCTAAGCTTGCTGAAATAGTGTGCTAATCCTCTGTTCTAGCAAATATTTAAGGCTTTTGTGATCAATGTTAATGATGAAAGGCCTCCCATTCAAGTAATTGTGCCAATATTTGATGGCTAAGACCGCTGCTAGGAGCTGCATTTCATACACAAATGGAGCATGATTCTTTGGTGCAAGTGGCTTTCTTACATAAGCTGAGGGATGACCCTCATGCATCAAAATAACTCATTTTCCCTCTCCGTACACATCTTTTTCCACTACAATGGTCTTAATATAGTTGGGCAATGCAAGAACTGGACGTTGTCAGTGCCTTTTTTCAAAAATTGAAATGATGCTTCAACCTCCTCAGTCCACTTAAAAGCATCTTTCCTAAGAAGGTCAGTCAATGGCTTGCTCGTAGTATATTGATGGATGAATCATTTGTAGTAGCCAGCCAAGACCAATAATCCTCTCAATTCTCTAACATTCTCAGGTGTAGGCCATTTAGCTACGACTTGATTTTCTTAGGGTCAGTAGCTACTTCATTTGTTGAAATAATATGCCAAATAGTCAATCTGTAAGGTACCAAAAATGCAGTTGTTGTCCTTTGCTAAAAACTGATGTTGCCTATGTTTCAGATTAACTCTGAGATGTTTAAAGTGATCTCCAAATGAATGGCTGTCGACTAAACTGTCATAGAAAAAGATGGTGAACTTCTTTAAGTCTGGTCTAAACACATCATTCATTAGACTTTGAAAACTTGATGTGGCATTTGTTAGCCCAAAGGGGATTACCAAGGTTCAGACATTTGTAATTTATTAGAATACCTGTCAAAGTTCACCGTACTTTTTTTGTCATCCTAGTCTGTTGTAATTGTTAGAAATCTCCCATTGGATCTTCGCAGGCCTCCTCCCAAAACCTCTTGAGTTAATGCCATGATATATTCTCTCTAGCTCGACTCCTCCACAATTAGTTGATGTTTAGGAAATATTTGATGTTACTCAGCCGCAACACCCTCTGTATGAACTGCAACAATCTTTACTTTCATGTTAGGAGGCGTTCAATCTATATTGAAAATTTTCTGCTTCGAAAATCCAATTATGGACATCATTACTGTCAAATGTGTGAAAATTCACCTTACTAAAACAAGTAGGGGCTGTGTAATGGTGAATTTTTTCTTGACAACTATGTTGCAACGTGGGATGATTCCTTCCCTCTGTTTGATTCCTTTTTGGAGATTTGAGTTTTTATAGGTGAGTTTCAACTTAGCATGAGTTATTGTAACATTTCTTTTAACTCACTCATCTTCTTCCTCTTATCTAATATGTGATTCCTGCAACTTAGACAACTTAGACTAAGTCTCCTGCATTTCCTTCATTTGATAGCAAAAAGGATCCTCTGATCTCTTGAATTCTTGGCCCCTCATACTCTCTGCCATGATGAATCCTTTAAATATATAAAATCTTTCACTCAACAATTTTCTACACCAAGACCGTCGTTCTGATGTGGAATATAGTGATGATTTTCCTAACTTCAGTGGCAGAGAATTCGAGAACTGAGAAGCAAGAGAACTAAAGACAAATTTTAGAAGTTGGTTATCGTTCAACTTTAATTTGTTAGGCACCCAGACATATATAATTGGTTGAGGCATAACAAACACTAACAACCTCTAATGGCGCAAACAATTGCTCCAATATCAAGTGGCCATGTTGGCACACTAACAATTGTGTTCATTTAATAAAACGCTATAGTATTGTATGAGTATTGAGGCTTCAATGTTTTTATTGGTGGCTAAGTCCCCAGCCAATTTAACATGTATCACAATCCTTTTAAAAACATAAAATGTTATTTAATATTACGACAGTGAAAATTTTTGACATAATGAAAGATACATTTTAATGGTTAAACAAATATTGTACTCATGAGAATCAAGGTTTCTTGTTTGTTTGTAAGATGAATTAATTTGCGAGGAATAACTAAGAATCAAAAGTATGTAATTTCAACCTTTTGGAACACACATCTAGTGTTATTGTCACAGTGAATGCATTTGGTCAAGGACTATTGTTTATATATTTTTAATGTTATCATTGAATATTTAATTAAATATGGTTCATAGTTAATTTTTTATTAATGTAGTTTGAAGTTGATCTATGATAAAATTATATATTTGAATGTCAAAAGCGAGAACTTTGAATTCATAGTCCTCTCTTTGTTGGTTACCACTAAAAGCTTGTAGAATTCAACTCATTTTTAAAGATATAGCCAACATCATAATCAACAAAATTAAGTTAAATCAATAAGAACTCTTTTCTTAATGTGAAACAATGTATTAAAGCAATGAATATTAAATTATAAAGCTCTAATACTAGCAACCAAAAGATTTGCTCTCTCTAGAATCTCTTGTTAGAAATTTATAGGTGTTATTTACCAAAAAAAAATTTATAGGTGTTAAAAGCCCAATTCCCTTGCCCTTTGGACATTGTGACTTACTCTTTTTTTTTTTTTTCCTTTGATGAAAATTAGTGACTGTCAAATAACATCATTCTCTACGAGTATGTCTTTTTAGTGTAAATTAATACTACTTTGCTGTTTTCTTATTTTTTTCATTTTTATTTTAGATAATATTTGATAATATCCTCAACCGTAAGATACCTTGGCCCCGTGTGCCTCAAGAAATGAGTGTTGAAGCAAAGGACCTGATTGATAGGTAACGAATTTGTTAATCATATGTCTGATTATGTTAATAGAATTACTGTGAATGTGTTATATAAATTATCTTCGCTTTTTCTTTGCCCCACTCCCCTCTTGGATTATTTTTAATCATCTGAGGTATTTTTGTCACAAAATGGATGATAATTAATCAAGAGTTGCTAATATACTCAACATTCAGATTATTAACAGAAGATCCTCATCAAAGACTTGGCGGCAGAGGAGCATCAGAGGTTTCTTTCTAGTATCTAAAATTTGCTTTGTTCAATTTTAGGCATTTTTTGGGTTATTTTGGTTATAATACAATAACGAAAACATGAGTTAATGTGATCCAGGTCAAGGAGCATTTGTTCTTCAAAGATATCAACTGGGACACACTTGCCCGGCAAAAGGTATGAATTCCAGTTCCATTACAATTTATGCTGTCATGCGATCCATTAATGCATCTGTTGTAGGTTGACCTACTTTTTCAATGTGTGTTTACTAGGCTGCGTTCATTCCCAGTTCGGAGAGTGCATTTGATACAAGTTACTTTACTAGTCGCTACTCATGGAACACTTCAGATGACCATGCTTATCCAGCTAGTGAATTTGAGGACTCAAGTGATGCTGACAGCTTAAGTGGGAGCAGTAGTTGCCTAAGCAACCGCCATGATGAAGTGGTACTTCATTACAGGATGTTCATTGAATGTGATACAATACATTTCAGCTTACTTAATTCAACCTTAACTCCCTAACAAATGATATATATATATAGGGTGATGAATTTGGGGGACTTGCTGAATTTGATTCTGGTTCATCTGTCAATTATTCCTTTAGTAATTTCTCATTCAAGGTACTTCTCTAACTTAGCAATTTAAGTCCATTTATCTCCAAGTCAAATGCTGCAGTTGGGGTTGTGTGTAGAATTTTCCTCCCACGACTCTATTTTCATATTAACTACTTCAAATTTATTTGGTCATTGAATTATTTGGTTTCAAAGGTACTCTTGAGCGTAATGAATAAAGTGACATTCATTTACACGAAAAAAATGAAGTTCATGATTCAAAAATGCTTATGTTAATGAGTTGCACTTAGGATTGAGTTAGCTGTTTCTCAATGGCCAAAAGTTTGTTGCAGTAGTAAAAATATTGATTATTCCAGATGTGACGTTACTGCTATTTTATTAAATTGGAAAGTTTTATATTTCCTTTGTTAAAAGTATTATGCAAGGGTCTTTCTCTTGGATACATTTCTTTCGCTAGGAAGTGGAAGACAATTTTTGGATTCCTGCAATATGATTCGTGCAAGATGCATTAATAATTGCTAACTTTGCACAACTTACTACTGTTACTATTATGGAATCTACAAGTCATTATCTTCTGGCGCGTGGTACTCATTTTTGTCTGTCCTTGTGAATCTAGAACCTCTCACAGCTTGCATCAATCAACTATGATCTTCTCTCAAAGGGTTGGAAGGATGATCCACCAGCAAATCCTCGTTCATAACCCATCCAGACCCGGAATGGAGTCATTTGACATGAAATGGATTTGGTGCTCAAATGATGTTTGTTGTTAATCCTTGTACATGTAATGAGATTTACGTTCTTCTGAAACTTCTTAAGAGTAAGCGAATTTGTTTCTTTTGAAACCATTTTAAGGACTCACTTCATCTTTATGTTAATTTACTTGCAGACGTAGAAGAAAACGTTGAAGACTGAAAATGCTTTGGGATCCTCTGTTGTAATGCTATGTAATGGATCCACATGCACCATTTTTCAAGCATCTTCTTCTGCTTTTAGTTTTACCATTATGGTTATTCACTTAGTTATCACTAGAGGATTGGAATTTGGAAGCAAACATTCTACTTGAGACGAGGATTCGTTGCATAATTTCTTTAAAAGTTTTGTAATTAATATTCACTTCATATTAATACTCTTTGCTTATATCTTAATTTGTACATTTACTTTCAAGTGCCACATTGATTTGTAGTTTTTTACTCGTGGTTGGTTATCATGAAGAAAGAAAGCAAGAGAAACTTAAAGCTGTACTACTAGTATTCTACCTGTTTCTATTTTTCATGCTTAAACTTTTTGTTAAGCCTCCTATTCGTATACAATATGAAAGGAGAGAGGAAATAACCAGCAGCTGGCACAACTGTCATTTCTTTAGGCTAAGGGGGCGTTTGGTTTGAGGGTTTGGGAATGAAGGAATGGAATCAAATCAAAAAGTAGTGTTTGCTTTGGGGTTTTCAATTCCAAGGGAATGGATTCATTCCAATAAATTTGGGAATCCACTAAACCCTCCAAAGGGGGTGGGTATCAAGTTTTCATTCCCATCTAGTGGTTATTATTTATACCCCTCC
>JANKYE010000010.1:10146932-10167226 GCA_032467995.1 Erythroxylum dillonii
CTCTCTGGAAAGTTTACTAAGGTTTATGAGCTATTTATGATGTGTTAAATTGGTAGGTGTGAGTCGTTGGTATTAAATGCAGGTGCTGTCTAAATGAAAGATTTTTAATAGAAGCTTTGAGTCCACTTTTGACCCTTATAGAGATGGAGTTTAGGTAGGTGATCTTCATGAAAATTTTAGAGCCCTCTTTTCTCTATGAAATAGGCACAAATTTTGTTGAATTTGGAGTTCGGAGTCAAAAGTTATGGAGGTTTGAAGATTTGGTGTCAATTTGATAAACTGCTCGACGAGCCCGCGGGCGAACGCTGGGCGCTCGCCTAGTCGCCCGAGCGACCGTGCGTGCCCAGCGCGCGATCGCTCGGCGACCGCCGAGCGATCTCGCCCGCGTGTTGGGTGATTTCGGGCGGGCAGTTTCTCTAGGATTCTGGCCGACCTGACCTTCCTTCACTCTTTTGGCTCTAACTTTTTTGTGCGACCTCCGATCGACCTGATTTTCGAAGCGATGGATTTCTAAGACAATTTCCTATCTTTCCACACTCGATTTATCAGTATTGTTTTTAAATTGAAAAAGGTGGTTTGAAACAAAGTATGACGATCGGTTGACAAAGTCTGAATATACTTTACTAATTTTAAAATATCCAGAGCTATGGAGCTCGGATCGAGGCGATTCTTGTTTTAAATTAAACTAGAGACATAAAGCCCCAAGTTTTATGAAGGAACCAATCGGCAATTTAGTCTCCTAGATTTTCAAATTTTGATATGGAGTCGGTAGAGGGTTAGTTTTCACTGTTTTCTTTAAGATAGTATTTTAACCATAACTTCTTCATTTCTAACCCAAATTGCGCGTTTTCAGTGGCGTTAGATTCGTTAGAACAGAGGGAGCAAATTTACTTAAAAAGCCGATCCAAATTTTTCTATTGGAGGTTTTCCCTATTTGTGGTCAGTATTATTGTCGGGTTGAGTCTTCTATGCTTGTGTGGGTCCGAATGTTGGGCCTCGGAGACGGGGTCTAACATTGGTAATTTGAAGTGTGCCACCTTCAAAACTATACTTGAAAACTTTTGAGTCCAAAACTCCCAAAAAATCAATTTCTTTTTCAATTATGGCACATTTCAAACATCATCTAAAATTTTATTCGTACTGTCATACAATCTGATCTTGATTGAACCAATACCTACTACCTTACAGAATGTGTGGTTTCCCTTTAAGATGCTTCCACCATCCTTTTCCTCATAGGTTGTGAACCAATCTCGATGTGGGCACATATGATAAGAACACCCTGAGTCCAAAGCCCGATTATTCTCTAAATCTAATCGATAAGTCACTGAAAGAACCATATTTTCTTTGACACTGAATCATCTTGAGTAATAGCAGCATGTTGAGTTTTTGCTTTATTCTTCTTTAGACATTCATTCTTCCAATAACCTAGTTTTTTCTACACTTGATAGATTCAGACAAAATCAAAAGCTTTGATACTAGTTTGTTACAAAAAATCAAGCAAGAAAAGGGAGAAAAAGGGAAACAAAATAATCAATTGCATAGCATACAGATTTACGTGATTAAACCTAATTGATTAGGGCTAAGTCCACGAGCAATGGCAGATCACAAATCCACTATCAGAAAAGGGAAGAATTACAAGAGGAATGCAGCTAGGATTTTTCATCCGCACCTAACCCTAAAATAGATGGAGTTTATATATTAATCCAATACAAAATACTGAAAGTACCGAAAATACCCATGAATAATAAGTCGAAGATTCAGGGCATATCTAACACAAATAATTCTCAATACTTTAGAATCTCAATTAGAAAATTTAAAAGTAAAAGATACATATATCTTTTTCACTTATTTCTGAAAAAATTATTATTTTAAATTATCTAAAAAGCATCTTGTATTATCATAAATTATTAAAAGAGATTTTTATTGAATTTCTGATAAATTATTTAGTACAAATTATTACGTAATTGAGTGGTAAGCATCTAATAAATTTTGTATGACTATTTTGACTTAATCTTGGTAGGGAATTACTTCAAAATATAAAAATTTGGTAAAATATATTATTTTTAGTCTTTATAGTATCACAAGATGTTTTTTAAGTAATTTTGAATAATGGAAATTAAAAAAAAGTAAAATTAAAGAATTTTTTGCATCTTTTACAAAAAATGAAATTACAAATATCATCAATTTATAATATTATAATGTTTAACATTATCATTTATTAATAAAACGAACTTAGTTATAATATTATAATTATTATAATTTCTTTAAAGTTTTAAGATTATTATAAATTCTTTAAAGTTTTAAGATTGTAATAGTAAATTTTAATAAATTTAAGAGGTGAATTACCGAATTTTTTAGAAACATTGAGGAGTTAGGAGTAGCTTTTGACCTAAAGATTCATACCCTCGATCGGCGTGCTGTGTTTTCTTTTACATCCTAAATGATAGACCGGTTTAGGGATGACAGTAGATTTTCAACCCGATTAATATCCGCACTACCTGACGCAATAGATTTGGATATGGGTAGTAAATCGTAAAAACCGATGGATATGAATATGGATATGGATTGAGTCATAAAAAATGGATATAGGTAAGGGTAGAGTAAAACCCGAACTATAGATACCCATATTTTACCCGTTTTTATTAACTCTATTTTTTCTATTTTTTCTTGAATATTTATGGTTAAATATAATAAAATATTAAAATTTTATACGAAGAAATAACTTTAAAATCTCTACTTTACTCTTCAGTACTCATATTTTTCATCATATTTTATTTTCTTATAAGATGATAATAATGCAAATGATATAGAGATGGAGTTTTGAATGTTGTGGAGTTCACGCAAAGACAATTTGAAGCTCTAATTATTTCAATCTTTATTCCAGTTCTAAATTGTGAAAAATGTATGTTATTTTTGTACTAATATTATGATTTTTATTATTCCAATTTTATAATTTTTTAATGCATACAAATCAAAATCTTGACTTATTAATTACAAAAAGGACTAAGTGGAAGCAACAAGAGCCTATTAATTACAAAAACCAAGTGTAATGTTCTATTTTGGGTACATTGTCTCAATAATAGGCATCTACAGTTTGGTTTATTTTAGTCCTGTTCTAGTACAAGTCATCGAGTCACTTGACGGCTCAATCAGATAGAGAGTACTGTTTTTTTTTTTTTTTCTCCCCTGATAATTCAGCAGAAAACAACACATGGGGTCATTTCTGGAAGCAGCCTATGGATTAGATGAACTGATTTCTAGACCCCATGGCCATGGAATTAGTTTTTGGAGGAAGAAAGATGAAGTGATCCTTTGAAAAAAGAATCTTTCTTACACAACAGTCCAGAAATTAATAAACACATGAAAAAGTCGGAAACACAGACCCAGTTTCCAGCTTCGAACAGCTCTTATACTTTGCGATCCACCGTCGCTCTCTCTCTCGCCCTAGACCTTGATAATGATGACCCAGAAGAGCCATCCAGTTCTCTAACCATGCTTGACTGCCCATAACTGTCAATATCTGAAAACGACGAATATGATGCATAAACTTTATTCTCTGAACCACAGCATCTTGTACAACGATCTCTAGCATGTTTTGCAGCTTTCAATCCAACCTTGCAAGGTAGTTTGAGGCAAGACCAAACAATACAAAAAGGACAAGAAACACAGAGCAAACTGGCACTGCAACTGTATTCTGCAGCTCTGTAGCAACAGATTTTAGAATCTGAAGACTTTGCCTCCATTGACTGTGCAGCTTAGAAAGAAAGAAAAGTGTTGAAAGTTCTTTCAGCTTCAAGCACAAAAGCTTGGATTCCTTATGTGTGGCTGTGTGCCTTAGAAGAATATAAGTTTCCTATTCTTTTAGGTTTGATTTTGTTAAGCAGTATATTAATCTCGTATTAATTACCTAATACTGCAGTCCTATTCACGGCATTTTAATCAAGTTGGTGCCTTAAATAGACATGCTCCTAAATTTGGCATCCAGGAGAACTACCGCTGGTTCACCTTCCAGTCAAGAATTCCATGCTTTACCCTTCTAAAAATAAAATATTCGGTGCACTGCTCGAATTTACTTCTGACATCGACTTTGTAGATTAAAATTGTATTGCTTGCGGAGTTGTCATTAATTTCATTATTCCTTTAGTACCAATGTTATGAATACCGTATCGGGTTTGGTACCGGATTGAGCTCTGAAATAGAATTGTACCGGTATCGGTCGGTGCCGGATACCGTTTCGGGATATTTTTTAAATTTATAAAATAGTCCCTAAAATTTTTAAAAATTACAAAATAGTCTATATTAATATATTATATAATTGTACTGTTTACCAGTTTACTATTTACAATTAAACTATGGTGTATTAGCAACTTTTATTTTGCTTATATAATATATGCATATTACTGATTATATTATTATATTGAATTATGGAATTACTAGAACCAAGGAAAATTGATCCTATATAAGATAGTCCTTCCACTTAGAGCCTACCCTCTATACCTAACATGTCATTTCATGGTAAAGTTGGCAGTCCATGTTAAGTCCGGCACAAAGAAAGGGTGTCCTTCGGTTTCATGAGGAAATAGAAAATAAAAAAATCAACATCCCAGTAACCAACGTCCCTCCCTTGCAACCTACCCCAAGCCTCATTTTACCGTTTTATCTTTTCTTCTTTCTTCCTCAAATCTCCCGCGTATCCTCCTCATAACACATACTTACATACACAACTCTATCTTTTTTCTACTTTTATTCTCTCCCCTTTTGGACATTGCTTCTCGATCTGCACTTCAATTTTTGTTTCCTATAGTTTCTCTTTTCTCCCTCTCTTTCTCTCATTCTTTTGGGTTTTGTGAGATTACAACATAACAGCTGGTTTTATGAGTTGGAAGTGAAGTGTATATCTGTGGGAGAGGGAAATCAGTGTACAAGTGTTTGGAGGAGGACTGGAGAACTGGACGAGACGTCGACGGCGAGGAGGAGACGGCGACGGCGAGGCAAGACACGGAGAGAGTCACCGAAGAAGAGAGGAGGCGTGCGGCTTCGGCGTGGGAGAGAGACACCAAAGAAGAATCCAGAAGTCGGGCGAGGGGGGTATTTTTAGGGTTAAAGTTTAAGTTTTTGCAAAATGGTTCCTGACCAATTTTTTTTTTGCGGAATTGTCCGGAAAGTACCGGAATTTCTGGTTCCGGCCGGTACCGACCGAAAACGGCCAGTATCGGCCGAAATTTTTGACCAGTACAATTTTTCCCGTTTCGGTACCGGATTTCAGCCGGAACGTCCGTTCCGGCCGGTACCATCCGGTACGAAACGGTATTCTGAACACTGTTTAGTACCCAAAAAATAATATGCCCCACTCCATCAAAATTATGATGAAATTTTTAGGTATAAAAGGCATCTTTTAAACAACAAAAGAACCGGCCTTTCCAAATTTATGGTGACAAAAAGATTTATCCGCCTCAACCACCGTAGCCACACAAGTATCTGATCTTTAACGGTACCCACATAATGAGTTGAAAGAACTCTATAACTTTTACAGAAAGAGTTATAACAAGAAGTGCTAGCTCCATTAGAGCTTAAGTCTATTTATAGTAGGTTTTGGACGTTTTGGTAATTTAATTGAAATTAAATCCTAAATTCAATCAAATTTAATTAGAATTATAAATAATTTTAATTAAATATCAATTATTCCTAGTTATATTCAATATCTCATATTGATCCTTATTTATTAAATATCTCATATTTAATCATCAAGTTTCTCAAACTTTATAATAAACTCCAACTTGATAAAAATAACTTTGTTCTCTTCAACCTATACTACATATGAGGTGTCACAATCTTGACCTGCACAGCTTGTCAATTGGGCCGGGGTCTCGTGTACTATCCCGAGGCGATTACTCAAGATCATCGGGTAAGGATTAGGCAAAAGGAAAGCCAAAAGCATTCAAAAGGTAAGGATAATTTCATGGTTAGCAGTGGTGGGTTTGCAGCGGTGAAGGTATGGAAACAATTCCAAGAACTCTTCAGGAGAAGTTCGTTGTGGCTAACCTTTGGCTTCACTGCGGCGAAGGTTCAAGGTCCAGCTAATGAACCCTTCAGAACAAATACGTCGTGGCCAAAGACTGGCTTCGCTGCAACGAATTCCCCGGATTAACCCAAGGACCTCTCGGAACAACTACGCCATGGTGAAAAGCTGTTGCTTCGCCGCGACGAAGTTATGAAAATCACGTGTAACCTTTTGGGAATGGTTCACCGCGCCCAAGATCTGGCTTCGCGCGACGAAACCTTCACATTCAAAACCTAGAATCCCAACATTCACACTAAACTCTGCACTTATACACATTACAAATCCAATTCATTCATACACTAACATATATTTCTAATTCCAACATTAACCACAAGATAGGCATAAACATACACAAACGAACTTCTTCATTTCCAAATCTCATTACACAATAAAATGGAGTTTGAACAAGCTTTAGTTACATATCAACATACACATCAATAACTTAATACAAAATACAAATGGATGCTTAATGTTTGATATGCTTATAAAGCTACCCAAAATATAGTCACCAACTTAGTTACAAAAGCTAACTATCTGGGAGTTTGTCCAAATGTCTTGTAAGGATCGCTAACCTTCTCGTTCTACACTTGAGGAGTGAAAATGATGGCGTGAGCTACAAAGCTCAATGGCTAATATATTTATAGCCGTTGGCAACGAGCCACACAATCAAACATATATGTGTATATACTTATAGGCATATACATCTTATCTTAATCTAGCAATGTAAATTCAACAACAACTCATAGTCAAGTATGTCATCATATAATGCAATCTCATACCTATTTAACCTTCCAAAGTATGTCATCATATAATGCAATCTCATACCTATTTAACCTTCCAAAGACAACATTCAATTCTATATCATGCTCAACAACTCCAAACAAATGCAATGCACAACAAATGGCTCGAGAGTTCCATGGAATGAAATGGAGAAACCAAAGTTTACACCATGAACAAAATGAGTCCATTTTTTGGATCTCATATGTCACAAGTGGGTAGCTAGGAGAAGGCTTTAGGTGAACGTGCATGTTACTATTTAAATAACCATGTTCAAAACTAAAATAATTCCATTCAATTCACATCATTGAAACATTCTATTGGGCCCTATTTCTGAAGCCCAACTATCGATCCGGAATCGAAGAATATATATAAGCGGGTTTCCAATCTCTTTAACCCTCATCGAAAAGCCTTCATTCTCGTAACATCTCAAGCCACGAAGGCGATCCCACACAAAAAATTCACAGTAATCACAATTGACTTCTTCAAAATGGTAGCTCTTAGTATTTGGTTTATGTAGAACTAAGAACCACCTCAATCGGAGCTCTATAGCTCAAGATATGCTTAAAAATCCAAAATATGTTCATAGCCCGATTAAGCTCTCCAACCCGACCACTCACTTCCATTCCATAAAACTGTTTGAATTTCACTCCAAAAGCTATAAATTTTTATGGAGATATAGAAAAACATGTTAGGAATCTAACGCCTCAAGAATCACCTCAATCGGATGTCGGACGAAGGAGTTATGGCCAAACGAATCAAACATGGTCATATCCTAATTCTTATTGAACATGCTTTGGCGCAAACGCCATAACTCTCATTGTAGATGTTGGATTGTCTTCGTTTTTGCATGGTTGGAAAGAATACATCTAGGGCTACAACTTTCATGAAGTTTAAAAATTAAAATTCTGTCGTTAAGAGGGTCAAAATATACGGACCGTGTGAAATCACACGGTCAGGCCGTGTAACCTTCGGGTTAAAATGTGTCCCTGTGCCCGGAAATACACGGCCCGTGTAAATTCACACGGGCAGACCGTGTAACCTTCGGGTGACATGAATTTTTCACCCTCCATGACCCCTCCAAAGGTTCCTAAACCCATCCTAGCATCCCCTTTCTTCATACTCTTCTCCAATGCCAAAAAAACCAATACAAATCCATTAAACAACATCAAACATCATTGAACCTCATCTCCAAAGGATTCATCACACACATTCTTCCAACATATTCTTCTAACATTAACAACAATTGGCAATCTCAACCAAGGATAAGCACATACATCATACTCAAACTCAAAAGAAACATAATCATACAAGAACAACTTCTCAATTCTCATTCTCCTTTGAAAACAAAAGAAATGTTTGAACAAGCTTTACTTACATATCAACACCCATCAACTTATTACAAAATACAAAAGATGCTAATGTTTGATATGCCTATAAAGCTAGCCAAATGATACTAACTTAATACAAAAGACTCCTAGGTATCTTGGAGTATCTAAATGCCTTGCAAGGGTCATTACTTTTCTCGATCCGCACCTGAGGAGGAAAATTTTGGGTTGAGCTACATAACTCAGTGGCTAACTTATTCATAGTCATTAGCAATGAGCCACACAATCATACGTGATGGGGCTAGCAGCGACAGAGTTTGAGAAATAATTTTTACATAAATTCCATGTGTTTTAGGGTTAGGTGTGGATAAAAAACTTAGTTGCATTCCTCTTGTAATTCTTTCCCTTTCTAATGGTGAAATTGTGATCTGCCATTGCCCGTGGACGTAACCTTGATCAATTGGGGCAAACCACATAAATCTTTGTGTTGTATGATTGATTGTTTTGTTTCCCTTTCTTTTCTTTTTCTTGTTTGATTTTTTGTAACAATTTGGGAGTTAGAGTTTTCTTTTTTCGGTCTAAAGATATTTCTTGTTTTCCTAGAATTTGGAACTATACTGATAGCTTTAAATAATATATTTCATATTTATTACCTTAAATTTAAAATAAATGAATAATTCATGTTATAATTTGAAGGGTTTGATATTGCATTGAAGTTTTAAAAAAAAGTTTTGATACAATATTATGTTAAAAACATAAATTTAACCCTAATGTTTATATCTGAATGTAAATTAAATCTTAACATATTAAAGCATTTAAAAAGTTCTAATTATAGATGGAAACATGAAGTCATTATATATATTATTTTAATAAATTTATGGATCCTACAAAACCATGTTGGGCCCAATAATGCCTTGTGTATGTCTCATAGCTTTACGGGGCCTATCTAACTTAAAAAGCAATTATTTTAAATTATTTTAAAAAATCTTATTAATTTGTACTAATCATAAATAAAACTAATTAGACTAACATAATTTAATTAACCTTATTCTAAACTCTAATTTAAAAAAAATTCAATAAATTTAAACTCCAATTTAATCAAAATTCAAATTTATTGATTAATTAGCAACTCTAACCCTAATATAATCTCTAATTTATTTTAGCGTCTCCCTCTTTATAGTCGTGATTGGAATAATGACACGTAGATTAATTTTCATCAATAAAGAAACCAAGAACTTGGTGTCCCTTCGATTGATCTTATTTTTATGGTGGAAGAAAAGCCTCATGTTGAGCATCTCTTAAGTTCCCCCTTGTAGTTATGGTCAACCATTCATTTTTCATTCATTCTCTCACTATTTTGAGCATATATGAAATATATATAAGGCTTGTTTGGTAAATAGCTTATCAACTATCTTTTGATGGATTAAAAGAAATTTAATTGTTTGACTATATGAAACCGTTGATAATTATGTTTAGTAATCAGTATATTAGGTTAATGGATTGAACCCAATTTGCAATTTGTTAAAACACTCCTATGAGGAACATTTTGCTCTAGCGACTGATAAATTAAGAGACGAAAAGACAATTATGCTAAAAAATTATTGCAATTTACTCAAGAAATAGAAATAAAGATAGATAGAGATAAGTTTATCCTCTCCCTTTTAAAATTTCATTCTTTTGATGGCAGATACAAATTAACTTTTATTTCATAACATGGGCCTTACTTTGATTTGGAACAGTAGTTGTAATGTGATGCATACATCAATGGTAGCTATCACCTAAAATCATGAGATTAGTAGATTTCCATTATAGGTGTATTGATGGATAAAGTTAAAGATTGTTATAGGTAACCTTTTCTGTTGTCCATCTCTCTCTTTGATCATTCTTCTCATATTTCTCAACACCTACCTCCAATTTGTTCATGGACTCGTCTAAGTTTGAAGCTCTGTTCATCGATGGAAGACACATGACCTATGTTGGCATTTGTAGGAGCTCTGAAAAGAGCTTAAAAAGAACTACAAATAAACCTCATCTTTACAACAACCACATTTGCCAACCCCTCATGGATACTTTCTTAGAGCTTTATACTCAGGCATAAGCACTTCTTCTTAATAACCCAAAACTTTCGAATCTATTCTAACAATTTTGCAAGCTTTACTTCGAAAGATAAAAAAGTTGCAAAGGCATATCCTTTTAACCCTTCTTCAACGACATATCACCAACTATAAAATCTATTAGATCACGTTTCTAATTGAGGTTGAAACTCAGGTTTATATTGACAGCAAATTTATGCAAAAGCTCGTAGAGACACTTCAATATGTTAGCTCTGAATAAGAGAAAATTATAATATTGAAAGAGATAGAAAAGTGCTTGTTATGAGGTATCATCAATTGGAGATTTTCAGGAATTGGTTCTGAAAGCAAAACTATTTTATATATACATGTTCTTCAAGCCAAGAAACCAGACTCCAAAACTAAGTGATTTTGAAGTTACTAGCTTCATCTTTAGCAGATGCTACAACTATCATATTTGTTCTAACTACATTTCTTTTCAACTTCTTGCTTTTGAAATCAAATATTGCACACAAGAACATAACATCACCTAAAATTAAAGGTGGGTGGCTTGTTATCGGTCACCTTTCTCTCCCAGCAGGACTAGACCCAGCTCACATAACCTTAGGAAAGAGAGACAATATCCTCTATCTAGTTTTATGGTGTCTTATTCTGTCCCGGGACCTGCATAAATGAATGGTTGAGATTCATGAGACAAAATAAGACACCATAAAATTGGACAGAGGATCTGGACTCTAGGAAAGATGGCTTAGAAGTATGGACTAATATTCACCATCAAACTTGGTGCACATCAAACTCTGGTCATGAGTAGTTGGGAAATGAATAAGGAATGCCTTACTTTCAACGATAAAGCTTTCGCTAGTCGACCTCATTCTGTCTCCTGGGAGATTCTAGGATATAATTACTCCATCTTTGCATTAAGCCCTTACGGTTCTTATTGGCGTCAAATGTTTAAATTAGTAACACTTGAATTTTTGTCTAACCATCGGCTTGGTACGTTTAAAAATTTATGAGAAGTAAATTGTTTGTTACATGGTTTTGACAGAGATTTTCAAGAATTGGTTCTGGTGCTACTGCATCATCTCATGATGCTACAAATGTTATAGGAAAACTATATACTTTTGCCTAGTTTAGAGGCTGGTACCCTTATATTTTACCTTGCTTGTATGTTGACTAAAGATCTAAAAAAAAGGTCCATTTTTTTCTAACGAGATGATACAATAAGAGTTGAATACATTAAGTTTATGTATGAGCATGAGGAGCACAAGAAACATTAAACATAGTTTCGGTGTATTACTATGTTTAGATTATTGTTTTTATGATTTGTGCACTTATATTATATTATCTTGTTGGTAGTCTATAATTTTATTATGTGTTATATTATTTATTTCTTAATATTTAGACATATAAGGGTCTTGTTTATTTAGAATATAATTTTACTTGTTCATTTATATATGGATGATAATGTTATGCAAATTATGCAACTTTTGCAAATTAGGCAATTTTTGAACAATAAGAATGAGTTTTGGGATTTGGTGGCTTATGTATAGGTGCGTATTTTTTGAACCATATGTACAAGAAACATTGCATGACTTCCTATCTAACAGGAGAACTATGAATGAATGAATTATTGAATGATAATGAAAAACTGTGTTTTAATAAGTTTGTGATGAATCAAAATACATTTCATCAATTATGTATGATTTTGGAAAATAATTATAGTTTGAGGCCTGCAAATAGGACATCAATTTTGGAAAAAGTGAGTTTATTTATGTATGTCCTAAGTAAAGGTGTCCCTAATAGAGATACCCAAGAGTGTTTTCAACATTCTAGTGAAACTGTGAGTAGAGTTTTTAATAAAGTTTTAAGTGCCATGGATAGATTTTCAAAAGATATACTCATATCAAAAGATCCTGAATTTAAGGAGATCCCACTATAAATTGCCAATGATGCTAGTTATATGCTTCATTTTAAGGTAATTGAATATTTGCCACTCCTCCTTCATTAAATTTTTCTTTGAAAATGGTTGTTTTATCATCTTATGATTATTGTTTTATATTAGGATTGCATTGGAGCTATTGATGATACATATATAGCAGTAGTTATTATAGAGGAGGATCAAATGCGAAACAGAGGACAGAAAGGAATATTGATTACAAATGTATTTGCAGCATATGACTTTGACTCACTATTCATGTATATTTCAGTTAGTTAGGAGGGATTATCATGTGATTTTTGTATTTACCTTGATACATCGATAATCTGAGACTCAAATTTCCAAAACCACCAATAGGTACTTTTAAGATTTGTAAGATTTGCTATTCATGATTTAGATTTTTTATGATATCATTCATACTAATTTTATTACCTTTATGGACATTTAGGTAAATATTACTTGGTTGACAAAGGCTATCCAGAAAGAAAAGGATATTTGACACCTTACCTAAAGATAAGGTATCATCAATCGAAGTTTTGTGGGGCAAATCCAAAAAGATCTTGACAATTTTTTAATCAAGTTCATTCATTATTGAAAAGTTGTATAGAGAGGGCTTTCAGTGTTCTTAAGGCTCGATGGAAGATATTGTAGAACATGCCTTAGTAATCATTGATGGATCAAAATAGAATAATTTATGCATCTTTTATGTTGCATCACTATATTAAAAGAAACACAATCGATGACTCCACTTTTAACATCTTCGATCAAGATCTTGAATTTATATCTCTAGATGTATTTGAAGATGTTGAAGTTAACTCTACACAAGAAGGAGTTGAAAAACTGAGACCTTGAGAGATGACAACTATTTATGATAATATTGCTTTTACTTTAATGACAATTAGACGTCATTCTTAGATTATTGTAAACCTTTGCTTTGAAATATGGTGTTGACTTCTTTTATTTTATTTAAATTCTTATAAGAATATTTAAAGAAATACTAAGATATAATACATGTGCTTATAACTCTTTTTTTTAAGTCGTGCCCTAATAAGTCATTTTATACTTAAACAGTTAATACTAAATGTTTAATTTTACCAAACATATTTAAATAAATAACTGATGATAATAACTAGTCAAATCAGCTATATTAATCTGCTATTAACTAATTACTGATAGAATTAACTAACAACTAATACAATCTCTTAAAAAAAAACAACTAATATAATCTATTGATTCCCAAATAGGGCATAGTCTTTGCAAAAATATCATCAATAGGTTTAAGCTAAAAAGACTCGAGACAACTCCGTTAACAACATTATTATTTATTAGGGGGAATTCCATGATAGGTTCTTCATTGGTCTAGTTATACTCAATAATTGGACTTAATTTTCGGTACTGAATTGAAAATTTTGAATCGAAGTGATAGTAACGTGATTCTATTAAGTTCTTGAGTGAAAAATGTTTTTCTTGAAGAAATAGAGATATTTTTTATTAGTAAACCAAAGAGAAGACGACTACTGGGAGAATAAGGATATGACGTATTGTTGAAGTCGTCTGTCACAGAAAATGAAGATTAATATAACAAGGATGATTTATTTTCTCTTTTTTTTCTTTTTTACAGAGTAAGAGAAAGTGGGTAGGTGAAAGGTGAGATCCCTCTGTGTAGCGTCACCATGGGTATCCTGCTAGAAATATTTCAAGCTTGGGATTCTTTTTCGACCACTAACCGTGATTGTTTATGTAAGTTTTTTAATGTAAATACGATATGTCTTGTTTATCATCAAGAAGAGGAGAACTGAAAACACCAAGAAGAGGGACGATGATGAGAGAGATGCCCAGAACTAACGACAATAAAGTGGGAGGCGTTAAAGCAAATTGAAGAATATTTTATGATAGGGGTTCAGTAAATTTATGTCCTTAATCAGTAAATTTGGATTTGATTAAATTGGAGTTCATGTTAGTTTAAGGTTAACCTAACATTATGTTTCAACATTATTTAAAAGTATTTTAAAAATACAAATATAGTATGTTATTTACTGATATAAAGTATTTTATATCTTACAGACAATGTTATTCTATATTATTGAATCCTTTAAAAGTTTCATTTTGTGATGCTCCCAAAAATTCATAAACTATAATTAACCAAATAATTCCCAAAACAAACCATGAACCGTCAAATTCCTCATTAGTTCCAAAGTAGATGATTGTTTGTCGAACACAAAAAGATATTCCATACAACATAATTACTCCAATTGTCACGTTTGAAAATATACACATACATTCCAACAACTATACAAAAGTAATCTGTTGGACTAAACTAATCTCCACTCTGTCAATCAAGTACACTAGGGTTATCGACAATTATTGGTTCTCCTAAAAAATAATAACAGCAAGGGGTGACCTGCCAACTCAGTCAGGACAGCCAACCTTACCCTTAAAACCAAGTAACTCAATAAATAATTACAACACTTAGTCAACCGATTAAATTATACATATAATACGTATATACATATCAGTCCTCAATCTAATCCAAACATTTAACAAACGTCTTAAAAATTTCACCAAATGATGATTACACAAATATTAATTTCAACTACTAGTTATGTTTTATTCCAATATTTAACTAAATTGTCTAGGCCCAATTTAACCTATTAGGTATATATCAAATAGTCTGTCGGCTCATCTCATCACAATGTCTCATCAATGGAAATGTAATTAAATATATAAATATTGGCACAGGATACCTTAATTTCTTAATCTCTCTTGTTACCCTGGTACTACTCTAGTACCTAGCCATTGACACAGAATATCCCGGTACTACTCCAATACTTAGTCATCGACACAGGACATCCTCGAGACTCAGGATGCTCCAGTATTTGCTCCACGGATAGATACATAGCCACCACCCCATTCATATCAACACAATCTATCCATCTAAGACTATCAAATGTAGCTTATCCTAGGCAAGTCACCGATTCTCGATTTTTACCAATTATTCATAACTTTTTATCTAGTAGTCTCTATTTAATTAATACATTTCTCGTCAACTTAACAAGCAATACCTCTTGGAAAATGTAACAGAATATGACAATGAAACACCTTATACTACACTAATTATTTGATAGTTAAAGTAAATATAATTGATGTATGTACTTATTAATCATTAATTAAGTTAATGAGTAATTCAAAATATAATTATTAATAACAAAACAATATTTAATTTTAAGAGTAAAGTCCAACGTTATCCTTACGTCGATTTCGGATTCAACTAATTGATAATTTCAATTACTTCTTAATTGGACTTTCAAACTTAGAATTTACAAAATTCTATTAGACTAACTTACGAAAAATTTCTAACCCAATTACACTAATAATCCAAAATCATTCTCTTTTCTAATTTATTCTCAATCATAAAAATAATATCCTTAGTAACCTAACCCCCATAATTACTAAAATACCCTTAACTAATTAAAAGTCCCATTTTACCCTCATCTATTTCAATTAATACAAAAATGCCCTTCTTGCAACTAAATTCCAGATTTACCTTTCACTTTTCTACATTCCCTGTTATGCTCCTACATGCAACTTAAAATTTCAAAACAATGTCATCATCTTCACCCTCTCTAGTTCTCCTATCTTCTCTTCTTTTATCATTTTCTGGCCCTATTTTATTCCTTTTTTTACCTCTTCATGCAACTTTAATTATTGTCCAATCAACCACAACATGCAAACCAACTACAATATAATATAGGATGATCAAAATCACAAAAAATGGCATAATATGGTCGTTGGAATTTACCAAATTGTGAGGCACTTTGAAGTTGTCAACTTCCACAACTCCCTCAAATCTTTTTGCAAAACAAACAAAATGAGGAAACTTAAGAGGAAAGATTAGACTATATGCCATTTTTCAAAAAGATTTTTAATAGTATATTATTTATATTTAGAGTTGGTTATAAAAAATCATAGAGTAATATACTTAAACCATTCATGGTAGTTGAGTACTTAGTAACTAATTGAAATGTTCTTTCTTAGAATATTCATAACTTTACATATAGATATTAAATTTCATGCAAATGATAAGAATTAAGATATATTCAAATGAAAGTGCTAAAATAAAATTATAAGACCGTATAATGTTGAAAAATGTAATGCCCTCTGTCATATAATATTCGAAAGAAATAATGGCCATTGCAAATGGGTAAAACCAAATAAGAGACATGATGGAGATGACGAGATAAGCAAAGCAGTAACTGTTATTGTAATCCTTAGTTAATTTTTTGTACATTTGGAAACATTTTTTATCGGTTAGGGATAAGGTTGCATATTATTGAATCTCTCCGTATATCAACATAATTTATAATGAATGTTGTTTTTGTTTGTAGTTAATTTTTTTGTACATGTAATTAGGGAATATTATTGATAATTCAAAAAATTATAAATAAAAATCACACAATTGTATGAGATTTAAATAATTATTAGGAACGACTATATAGCAATCATGTTTGGCCAATTATGACCAATCCGTTGCCACTTAAACAAATTTAATTGTATTATAATAGAAATAGAAAGAGTAAATGAGTAATTACTTTTTGTAAGGATATAATTATAATAATACAATATGTTCTTCCTCTTCTTCTTCTTCTTCTTGCTCATCTTGCTTCATCTTTTTATGAAATTTGTTATCAATGAAAGAGTATTTATTTCTCTCTTTTTTTGTTAAAGTTTCTTGTCATTTTGAGAAGAAAAAATAAAATTTTAAAACTTATTTATGCTATATTGTTATTGATTGGAAAACGATTTTAAAGAAACAAAAATTTTATGTTCTTAACTGATGAGACAACTACATTCCAAAACAAGCATGTATTTTTTTTGTTGACAATATCTAGTTTGTTTACACTTTCATTTCTACTGATCTTAAATAGAGCCATCATTGTTTTCTTCGGATGGTAAACATGTCAGCTAACAATGACGAATGACAAAGATGAAGCACTAACTTGCATTACCTTCAACTTTAATAATGGATTTGGCAACTTGGTCTTTGTTAAATGAGTCTATATGAATCTTAGACTAGATTTATACAGTTTCTTGGTAGGAAGTTTGTGGAGGAGAGTAGTTGGTAGTGTCGTTACAAGGTTAAGCTAGGTTCCTTATGATGTTGCCCTGACGTGTTCCTTTGATAGGTATGGGAGTTCTGTTTAGAAAATCCCTTGTTATGTACATAACCTCTTATTATTGTTTATAAAATTTACTGAATTACCAAAAAAAAATCATAGAGACCTTTATTGACAAGCTGTAAAAGGTTACGAGAATATCATCATCGAATAGGAAGAATACTATATATTAATAAAAATTATATCAAACATTCATACATCTAACAACATTATTATGTACTAAAAAATACCATTATTCATAACATATAAATCACACGTTCACCTTAAAATGAGAACACTTCATTATTCATAACATGTAAATCATACGTTCACCTTAAAATGAGAATACTATCACTAAGTACAAAGAATACTATGTATTAATAAACATTGTACTAGGACTTCATACATTCAATACAAAAGTACTACTACCTATAACTCACACGATCATCTTAAAATAACAATATCATGAACCAATGGGAAGAATATCGTGCTTGAATAAATAATGTACTGGGACTTCATATATTCAATAGCATATCTATATATAAAAAATTTCACCACCTGTAACAAATAAGTAAGATCTTCACCTTAAAATGACTTATCATCGAGTACGAAGAATACCATACCTTAATAAACACTATATTAAGATTATATACGTCCAATACAATGTGTATGTACAAAAATACAACTACTCAAAGATAAGTCACACTTTACCTTGAAATGAGAATACTATCATTGAGTAGAAAGAATACCATTGCTCAATAAAAACTATAGTTGACATTCAAACATTCGATATCATGATTGTATATAACAAAAGCTACCATTACTCACCACCTATTATAGATCAGTCATATATTCATCTTAAAATGAGAATACCATTATTGAGTAGGAAGAATACCATTGCTTAATAAAAAAATCACCGCCCATCACTGATTACAAATAATGACACATTCACGTTAAAATGATAATACCATCACCGAATACCAAGAATATCATGCCTGATTAGACATTATACTAGGACTTCATATATCCAATATCACATCTAAGTCACACCTTAACCTTATTATGAGAATATTATCATTAAGTAGGAAGAATATCATAGCTTAATAAAAACTATACCAGACCTTCATACATCTAATACCAAAATTATGCACAATAAAAAATATCATCACTAACCACCTATTATTGATAAGTGATACGTTCACCTTAAAATGAGAGCACCACCACTGATTAAGAAGAACACTATAGGTAAATAAAAATCATACAAAACCTTCACACTTCTACTAATATGTTTAAGCTTAGAAAACATCACCCTCTGTAATAGATAAATCACATGTTCACCTTAAAATGGTAATGCCAATAGTCAATAGGAAGAATACCATAGCTTAGTTAAAACTATACTATACCTTCATACATCTAATATTATGCTTATGTACAAAAAATATCACCAACCATAATAGATAATTAATACATTCATCATAAATTAGGAATATAATCACTTAGTATGAATAATACCATGGCTCGATTAAAACTATACCAGACTTTTATACATCTAATACCATGCTTATATACCAAAAATACCACCACCCGTAATAAAAGACCATTGAGGATAAGGAATACCATATCTTATCTAAAATTATTCTTTATAATCATACATCCAATACCATATTCATGTTCAAAAAATTCCACCACACATAAAAAATCAATTACATATTCACCTTAAAAATGATAATACCACCACCATGTACAAAGAATACCATGCTTCAATAAAAATTATGCCAGTATTTCATACATTCAATACCATCATCGATTATTATTAAGTATGAAGAATACCATGGCTTAGTTGAAACCATACTAGATTTGCATACATCAAATACCACTACCCATAATAAATAAGTCACATGTTCACCTTAAAATGAGAATACTATCACTTAAATATTAGGATACTATGCCGTAATGTAAATTATACCACACCTTCATACATAAAATGTTGGGACCCGATCTCGAAACCGGACCCCAATCGAAAAACGAACGGAAACGAAGAACAAAAGCGAACAAATCATATCCGAAGCAAAATCGAAGAAACGGATTTACAAAAATTCAAGGGTCGAAAGCAAATCGAATTCAAAAGAATGGAAACATATCGAAGGCAAAACGAAATCCAAGTAAACAAATGGTTCGATCGAACTGAATCAAATTTCTGACATCCGAGAACAAATATCTCAAAAACATGCTCTAAATCATGCATAACTTACTCGTATCTTTAAAACTCTTAATCTTATTTTCCTTCTAATTCTATCTTTGCCATAAACCGATTTTATTGAAAATCGAGCAGCATAACAACTATATTCTATACAGCTCAAAAATCTACAAATAGTTTAAACGCACTTCTAAAATCCCAATCAAAACTCAAATCATCGGACCTCCTGTCTGGAATCCCATCATACACAAACGCAAATCCTATACCTAAAACACTTCATAAATATCAATCACGATTCAGTATCCTCGGACCTCCCGTCCGGAATCCATAACAAAATCAAAACTCACTCATATACAGTAACAATCATATCTCAATTTATAAACATACGAAATTTCCATTCATATCCAATCCCAACAATTCAAATACACTAGTCCATAATGTACTTACATATTCCGATTCCATAATCATACATAAACTCAATTCCATACATAAATTCATAATTTATATACATCACTAATTAACAGCTTAGGGACATAAATGGCTTTCCAAGCCATGAACAATACCAAAGCCCAAAAATCCAAAATTTCACAAAATACAAAAACATGCAAAAGTTGAACTAGTGTCTTGACCATCTTCCATCCGATCTCCTGCTTGAAAACTGTAGATGGGGATGAAAGGGGGGTGAGCTGAAAGGCTCGTGGGTAACAGTTTATAACAAATAAATAAGCAAAACCTTTAAAAACATTTCTCTTTCTTTTCTTGCAAAAACT
>JANKYE010000010.1:10167326-10182170 GCA_032467995.1 Erythroxylum dillonii
AAGCACAAATTCATCTACAACACAATACATATACAAAAACACTAATTTAAATTCATTTTCATATTTCTAATTTCCACCAAAAGTTCGGGGTCCAACATAAAATATCATATCCATGTTAAAAAAATACAAAAATATTCACTACTTGTAATAAATAAGTGACATCTTCACCTTAAAATGACTTATCACTGAGTATGAAGAATACCATACCTTCATAGACACTATATCAAGATTATATATATCCAATACAATGTGCATGTACAAAAATACAACTACTCATAGATAAGTCACACTTTACCTTAGAATGAGAATACTATCACTGATGAATACTATTGCTTAATAAAAACTATATTTGACATTCAAACATTTGAATTCACGATTGAGAATAACATTAATTATTGATTAGGGAGAATACCATTGCTCAATAACAAAATCACTACCCATCACCTATTACAAATAAATGACACATTCACCTTAAAATGATAATGCCATCACCAAATACTAAGAATACCAAGGCTCATTAGATATTATAATAGGACTTTATATCTCCAATATCACATCTTAATATGTACAAAAAACCACCACCCATATAGATAAGTCACATCTTAACCTTATTATGAGAATATTGATGTGTGCTTAATTGATCATATATTCACTTCTTAACACTTAGTGATTATTGTTGTGAAGTAGTTAAGATATTCATTTTAGTTCATATTTGGTTTTAGGTACAATTTGAAAGCATAAGATCTAAAATAAGTTAAGAGCATACCCTTTGATCTAACCTATTGCAAACTCAATTATCTTTCTTAAAGAATAAGGAGATGGATTAGAGGGAGGATTAGACAAGAAATTAGATGAAGAAGAAATTTCAACAAAACCTGGGAGATACACGGTCGTGTATATACTTACACGGTCGTGTAAACATTCGGAAGAAATTTTTGGACTTCCACACTTGGATGCTCAGTCGTGTATCTTCACGAGGTTCACATTTTTCAACTTATACGGTTTGATACACGACTGTGTCAAATTGTGAATATGCTCAGAAACTTAATTTTTCACATAAATAGAACATTATGGTGGCAAATAAAGGGAGAATCAACTTTGGACTTTATGAAGGGCAGAAACCTACTCTTTTAAGATACCTATGGATTGTTTACATTATTTTGTGCTTAGTGAATTGAGTATTGCGTAAGAACCACTTGAATGTTCTATTAGATTGTTTTATGTAAACCCATTGTTAGAATTTTAAATATGATACGTAATCTGCAGCCCCCCTCCCACATGTTCGGGGTTAGAAAATTTAGGAATTTATAGTACATCATATGCTTTGCATAATTGATTATTCGCTAATATATGCATATGAATTTTGACTTATATAAATAATTGTACATGCATTCATTAACATTTCTGGGTAAATTTGATTTATAAGTGGAAATTGTGGATTAAATTGGAGTGTATTAATTATGATTTGGAAATTTTGGTATATTTTGGATATTTTGAAATTTTTGATGAATTATTTTGAGATGAAAATGTATTTGGAGAGTGTTATTATTATTTCAGAATTTTGGTGAATTTTAGAAATTTCCAATTTCCAATATATATATATATATATATATTTAATAGGTGACAAATGGACTAGTACTTAAGTGACAAATGGATCCATTCTTATATGACAAGTGGACCAATACTTAGGAGACATATGGACTGATTAATTGGTAATATATGGCAGCATCTAGAGTGGATTAGTGGCAGCATCTTGAGTTGAGAAATGTAAGACATGCCTTAGGACAAGTGTTGTGCTTGAATGGTGACACCTAACATGTTGATGTGCTTGAATGGTGACATCTAGCATGTTGATGAAGCAAATTCCAGCAGCAACATTTCTATTGTTTCTCTCATATCTCTTCCACAAAATTGCTTCAACCTTTCTCTATATTCTGGTCTTTGCCTTAGCTAAGTTGGTACATGAAATTCACTTCTTAATCTCTCACAAAACAACCAATAAAACTAGTTGAAAGCTACCTTCATCTTGCTGTCCAAAATCAACTTGTTTTCATCCTAAATTGGTGATGAATTTTGCTTGCATGCAGACTTGATTTAATCTAGAGTTTGAGCTGTATTGAAAGCCTAATAAGTAAGTGGCAATCTGATCTTTATGATAAAGTGGCAATCTGATCTTTATGATATGTTTATTAGTATGAGAGTTATGCCTGAATTGGAATGACATATGTGAGATATTGGTGAAGAAGTGTGCTGGAATCTTATGAACTAGAAAATTTTCACTAAACACGTCTTGGTATTTTGATTATAACTTGAGCTGTGTATTTCTAAATGAGTTGATTTTTAATTAAAATTAAAATAGAGACATGTTTCTACAAATTTTCTAAAGAAGCCAAATGTTAATTCTATCTCTAAGCATCTCAAATTCTGGCTGGAATTAGAGTTAGGAATTCTGTTACAGTTTAAAAACTGTCTAAATTCTTTTGGATATAACTTTCAGTATACTGACTCAAATTGTACAATTTTGGTGTTATTACAAACTGGAAACATAGTGGAACAATTGCCTAGAAGAAAGTGTTACTGAAATACACCATTTTTCTTCTCATAAAGATCATGCAAAGTTATCTCGAAAGGGGGGGTGTTAAGATGAAAATGTTGAGGTGTGCTGGAATTTGATGACTGGAATGTTATGAACATGCTTCGTTATTTTAGTTATATTTTGATCTGTAGATTTCCAAATGAAATGATTATTTTTAAATTGAACTAGAGACATAATTCTACAAATTTTGTGAAGAAGTCAATTTTTAATTTTGTCTCCATGATTTTCAAAATTGGCATGAAAGTGAGTTGTAGCTTAACCTAAAACACTGTCAGGGACATAAATCATGTCTTGTGGTTATTGAATCAACTGTATTGATGTGGGCAGAGTTAGACTAAAATGTCACCAAAGTTTTAGCTTATTCTCTTATCTTTAATTTGGTATAAAGTTTGTAATTTTTAGATATCTGAGCTGAAAGATATGAGTTATGAAAATAGAGGGTATGATCATATACTAGCTAAATGTTCAAATGCGTACAGTTTGTGGTATTTTGTGCATAACTATTTGAATATTGAATCAAATTGGATTATTTTAGAGTCATTAGAAACTTGAGACACTATAGAAAAATTTTTCACAAGGAGTGTTGCCTAATTTTTTCATTTACCCTACCAGATTAATTATACAAAGTTAACCCGAAATTATATGGGTAGAAAATCTGAAGTGGTCACTTAGGTTATGAAATTGATTTCAAATTATTTTATCTTGGTCCAAATTGTAAGTACCAAATGTTATTAATGAGGGCTTTGATATCTGATCGGTTTAATGATGAAAATTACAATAAGATACCCAGAATTGTCATGAACATGCATTATACATATTCAATATACATTAATGAATTCTTAATCATGCACAATAGTGATTTGTATACGTGTTAAATGTTATACAGGAACGCATAGAACGACCACTTCCAAATATTGTCGGGACTTCAAGGCAATAAGCAAATGGGAGCAATTGTAAGTAATTTAAACGGTAACTTTTGTGAGTAACCTAAGATGGTCTCACCTTGATTTGTTTTGTTTATTACTAAATTGAATTTGATATTGATGAATGTGTACTGATTCCGAACATGAAAGTCCGAGGTATTGATTGATGAATGTGATATTGAAGTGCTACTTACCTTACTTTGTTCTACTTGTTAAATTTGATTTATGATGATTGTGTTCTGAATTCCGGACAATGATTGTCTGAGGCGTTCAATGCATGTTTATATCATTGGAAGTGCTACTTATATGTGAATATGATTGACTACTTGCTTTGCACATGAAATGTCTGAAATGACTTGTTTTGCTTTAAAACTTTTGAGTCCTAGTTGTGGGTAAATAGGCATGCCTAGAAGGGTTTGCAACTGCTCCTATGACACTTCGGTGTCGAGACTTCGGTCGCTCCTGAACATTTCAGTGTCGAGACTTCGGTCTCTCCTATATAAGTCCCATTACCCGCCTCTGTAAATAGATTTGCAGTCCTTTGATTTTGTAATCTGATATATGTTTGATTTTAACATAAACAAAAATTGTATTATGATTCTGAAGGGTTTATACCCTCTTGTGATATTCAATTCTAATAAGTATAAAAATCTATTCTGAAATGCATTATGTCTGATTTAATGTTAGGCAATCTTTTAATGCATGCTTATGTTGTTATATGATTCTGTATGATGAATTGTTACTTCATGTATAGATTAGTTATTACTCACTAAGCTATATACTTAGCACGGTGGATTTGCCCCATGTAGGTTCAGAGCGAAGATTATAAAGACTGGGACAAGTCAACCACAATGGCCTATGGAGTCTGAGTCTTGTTTTGAGAAATATGTATTTTGAGTTTGTTTTGGGCTTGTATTTGATGTGTATGACTTTTCAATTTTGTTTGAAGGTTTGTAATAACCTTAATATATGTTGGTCTTTGATTTTATGGTATATAATATGATAGGCACAGTATGAATGATATGTTAAGTACTGTATGGTTGATTTGAGATTTTAAAATGCATGTATAAAATGTTTCGTCTCGTTTGGTTTTGTCTCAGTTCCGTATATATGTTTTGTTGTCTGTGTGGGGCCCCCGTATCCTCCTAGGGGGTATTATGGTGTCACATAATCATTGTGTTTGGCTTCATTTGTGGCAACTAATGACATTGGATCATTAGAGATAATGTAACATAGGCTAAATAATCCAAAATTGTGTGATTATTGCTTATATTGATCTATTTTCTTAATCGTAATGTGGCTGTCCATATAGCATACCACTCCCGTAGAGCATATGCCCGACATACCGAAGGATGTTCGAGAACATACTCTACGAGAACGGAATATTAAGACAATTAAATCAATTCATTTCACATTTTAATTCATTGCAAATATCATAAAATATTCCAATAATCATTTTGTTGCATTTTTATTCACAAACATATAAAGTCTCAAATGTCATTACACTTCTAAAATTCACATATATATTGTACAACAATTGAGAGATATAATTCTTTGATACAAAATAACTAATGAAAATTGTAGGTACAACTAATCCCAACCCTGACCCATATCTAAATGCAAAAGCTACTTCAACTAGACTAGTTAGATCTCCGCTGAACCTGGAAATCAACGTTGCAATTTTGATAATTTGGTGAACTCAGTGAGTGAATCATCATTGATGTTTTCACTCAAGTCAAAAACACAGAGGCAAATCATATCCCAATTCAACAAGTATTTCAGAATATTCAATACTAATTATTACTTCACATTTTGTCACACTCTATCAAGTACATCTAGATAATCATATTTTCATAAGCATATCAGATAAGCTAAAATTTCATATCATAACACATCCTTATTTACTCTTCAACTGTATTTCAATAAATTTAGTAATTCATTTCAATTCAAACATATGATTATATAGAAGAATATATATGTAGATGCACATATGTCTCCATTCATTGTTACTTTGTTGTGACTGAGCGTCTCTTTATTGTCCCATATCTGTTGTGGATACCTGGCTCATTTCAATACTGTCCCATACCTGGCTTATTCCATATACTATCCCATATCTACTCATGCTTCTTTAATCATGCAATACACACTTGTAGTTCACTTATTACTAAGTTGATCAATCATATGATTATTCAATCATACACATGTTTATATGTCATATTCAATGCATGCTCAATTGACTATCCCTGGTATGTATCCCTATTCACAAATCTTGATCATTCATTCATCATAGCTTGTATATAACTTGTTTGTAATTAGGTTATACCTTAAGTAAGTTTGATTACGTTAAATTCATCAATCATACATTCATTAATCCTTTCCTAGCATTATATATATTCACACAATTTCCCAATTCTCATTCAGTCATATCAAATTAATTACTTATATCCTTTGAATCATATTTTCATTCATAAGAACATCTTTATACTATTAACAACTCATACTTCCCAAATTCATATACATTGATATCAAACAATCCATTCTTCAAATTATAACATAAATTAATAACCTAAACTTATCAAACTTTTAACCAATTAATATAATAACAATCTAGGTTCATTTCAAGCCCCAATCATCTCCAAATGCACCTAAGTAAAGTAACTTATCCTTAATTGGTTCTAATATCGCACAAAACTAAACTTTTATCACTTCAAGGCATTGCCCACGATCGTGTGAAGGAGCTTATGTAGCTCCCACGATCATGGGATAGGTAATCCAAAAGTGCATTGTCCAATTTCCATCAATTTTCCATATTCTTACATCTTTATACCAAATTCAAAACATCTTCATCAAAGTCCATTAATTATACCTCAATTATAACTTAATTATTCTTCAATCCCTCATCAATTTCATATCCAATTCCAACTTAAAATCATTCAATTGGTAGCTCACAAACTTTGGTCTTTCATGCATCAAAAATCGAAACATAAACTTTCATTCACTAATATACATGTAGTCCTACTTCTTCCCATTTTAAAAACACTACACTAGCACCTTTCTTTAGAATAAATTCACCTTCATTATATTTCAAATCCTATTCTAATTCATCCATAAAACAACCTATAGCCTACGATTTTTATACATCAAGAAAAAGATATAAAAGTATCCAAATTCAAGTATCATTTTCTAGCAGAATTCATCATCAACATCATATATAATCCATCTCAATTTAATCATCATAACCCCTTCAATTATAACATGCCATAAAGATCAATATTTTACTTACTTGTCTAACTTAAATTCTAACTCAATTCATCAAGCTAACTTAGCTCTCCATGCATGGAAAATCATCACCAATTCAAGGTAGAAATAAGTTGGTTTTTGACTAGGATAAAAGACCTTCACAAGAGTTGTAATATTCTGGTTCTATAACTATCATGTGAAGGATAAAAGCATGGATTTGATGTAGCAATTTAGCAAGACTTAAACCAAAATACAAAGATGAGATAGAAGTTGTTTCTATGGAGAGAGTGAAGAAGGAAGAGAAATGAACTCAGCAGAAACTTAGGAAGAGAAATGAACTCAGCAGAAACTTTTCTAGCATTTGCATAATTCAACTAGGTGCAAGGTGCCATTATCTTAGATTAATATTTTTCCTTAGGCATGTACTCCATTTTTCATATATATATGCTGTCATATGTCACTTAGTTACTTAGTCCATTTGTCACACAACCATTGCTGCCATTTGACAATTAATTAGTTATGCCATTTGTCACTTAATTTTCCATGCCAAATGTTACTAATTCATATTCTTAGTCATCCTAATATTTCATATAACAACTTTCTTGCCACTTAACATTTTTCCTAGACTAAAAGTACATTTTAATTCATCAATCTCTCAATTGTAACAATTAGTTCCAAGTTACTAATTATAATCCATTAGCTCTTGACATTAGTAGACCAAAGTACAAGACATTGGAAATACATATTCAAGCCACATTCATTTTAGTTGCATACACCAAAACATGTAAATTGGTTGCAATTTGTCTAAATCACAATTCATATGTGTATGCTAATATGATGCATATGAATACAATCATAAAATCATTTTATAAATATAGGAAATTCATTCTATATGATGCCACTCATGTGACTCAATAGTCTCACACTTTAAATCCTTCAACAATGTAAGAGACGAAATATTACAGTCCAACTAAATCTAGAGAGCTTGTTCTGGATTGTTCGATAGTTAGGTTTAATTAAAGAGCTTATTTTGATTAAAAGCAAACTACGGGAAAACCGGGATTAACAGAGCTTGTTGTTAATTCATGATCAATAGTTCTAAGAGAGGTGTGAAAATGATAATACAATGACATATGTTTATTTGTACTTAGGCTGAGATTGATCTAAGAATCGGATTCTAACACATTCATCACTTTCGTCACTTTTGATTGTTTTCTTTAATTTGCTTTCCTATACATTCAATTTTTTAGTCTTAATATAATCAAACCAAACCCCCCCTTTTACACAAATAAATCCAATTTAGAAAGATGAATTGATTTAATCTCTATGGAATCGACTTGGACTCATCACTCACTATAGTGTTAACTTTAGTTATTTTTTAAGTGTTACGACGTGCTACCAATTTTGGTGTCGTTGTCGAGAATTAATATCCATTGCTTTTCTGAATTTATTTGTTTTATTTATTTTTATTTTTGATTATTTTCCTTTCTTGCTTTGTGTCTACGAGGTGGCATCTTACTCCTTCAATGCAAATACTAACTATTAGCTTACATTTCATTTTTAAAAAAATCTTAATCCCTACATGTATGCATGGCATGCATGTTACTTAATGCAATTAAATCAATTCACAGTGCAACAAACAATCACATAACATAATAGTTTCTCTTACTACACATTCTAGGCCTAGGAAAAACCTAAGCTCTGACACCAAACATTGCTGGACCCTGCTTCCGAAGCCCAGCATTCAAAGACATTTAACCGAAATAGTACTTGTCCATAACCCTACTGAACTTATTTAGGGACAAAGGGAATAACTTTCTCCGTAAAAATCGAATTATACAATTCCTTGGACAGTTCGAAAGAAGACTTCAAAATCTACAACTTTCATGCAGACCTTGAAGACAAATTCTATTGCCTAAAGGGTCAAAACAATGGGACAGAAGATAAGATTAGACAAAACTAAGCGAAAAAGTAGACGAATTGGGAAAATTGCCATAACTTTCCCTACCGCTATTGGATTAAGTTTTTCTTGAGATGGTTTGAAAGAAGACTTCGATATCTACAACTTTCATGAAGACCTCGAAGATGGATTCTATCGTCTAAAGGGTCAAAAATTAAACCAGACGATACGAGATGAATAGTGCACAAAAGAAGTGGAAGATGAACTATAGAGGAAGCAAAAAATAGACGATGCCAAAAAGCAGACGAATTCTAAAAAGCAGACGAATGCCAAAAAGCAGACGAATACCAAAAAGCAGATGAATTGCCCAAAAGCAGACAAATGTCAAAAAGCAGACAAATGGCCAAAAAGCAGATGAATGCCAAAAAGCAAACGAATGCCAAAAAGCAGACGAATGGCTAAAAAGCAGATGAAGGCCAAAAGTAGACGAATGCCAAAAAGCAGACAAATTCCAAAAGCAGACGAATGCCATAAAGCAGACAAATGGAGTCAACTTAAGATGAAGCAAAGTCAACTTAAGACGATGCAACTCTAAGACGAAGCAGAGTCAACTTAAGACGAAGCAGAGTCAATTTAGGACGAAGCAAAGTCAACTTAAGACGATGCAACTCTTAAGACGATATGATGTCATCACAGACAATACATCCTTACCAATGATATAGCGTCATCACAGACTATACGTCTCTATAGACAATACATCCTTATAGACGATACATCCTTACAGACGATATGACGTCATCACAGACGACACGTCCTTATAAACGATACATTTTGATACTCCTAAGCATCTCCTCTTAAGGACCATGACTTTCGACTCCGATGTCCACAAATCTCTTACTATATATCGTTGGAAAGCTAAAAGAAAGATCTACAACTCTCCAAAAGACAATTTTGACTAATTTTGCCTAAATTAGTCCAGTTTTTCCTTGAGCGCGGCACACAATTTCTATACCTAAGAAAGACTTAAATTTTTAGATTTTAGCAAGTTTAAGGGACATAAGCATGCACTCGTTGGGAACTTTTTAGTTCTAAACCCATTGCTAAATCAAAAGAAGTTCAAAAATAAATTTAATTATAACAGAACATGAAAATCAAAGGATTAACACAAAAATACAGAATACAATGGATGCTCGATGTTTAACATGCTTTTAAAGCTATCCAAAAGTGATCGAACTAACTTAGTTACAAAAGTTTCTAATATCTTTGAGTTTCCGATGCCTTGCAAGGACTGTTAACCTTCTTGCTCTGCACCTGAGGAGGGAAATGTGGGGTGAGTTATACAGCTCAGTGGCTAATATATTTATAGCCATTGGCAACTGACCACATATTCAAACATAAGTACATGTATATCTAGCAATTCGAGCATTCTCAACATATTCTAGCAATTTAAGCATTTGGTCAGTTTAACTTAAACTTATAACATACAACATAGACTTCAGCCATTAAACATAACACTCAAATATGCACATACTCGACAAATTAAAGATGCAATGCATAAATAAATGGCTCGAATGTTCCGTGGAACGAAACAGGGAAACTGAAGTTTACTCCATGAACAAAACGAGTTCAAATTCTCAGGATCTCGTGGCCTCAAGCGAGGAGCTAGGAGAAGGTTATGGGTCAACGTGCACGTGACTAACAAAATCGGTTTCTCCCTTGCCCAAACAAAAGCACATATTCATTTTATGCTCAAAATCAGTTTATCCAATGCTTTCATACTTTTCATGCTTCTCACTTAATTCAAAATGTTATAACCTCTTTCAAGGTATAACAAAATTTCAAAGCATCATACATTTCCAATCAGTCATAATAATTCAAACAAGTCCATTTCAAGAATCAACATACACACACATAGGCAATAATTTTCCCAATCACACAATAACTATAAATACATTACCCACCTAATTCTTGCAAAAATCTAAGTCAAGCTTGCCTTTCCCCTTGCACTTGGGTAGGATTTCCTAAAACAACCAAGGTTTCATTCAAACAAAATTCCAATAACTCATAAACTTCAAAACAAAGAAATCACAAAATGGCAACACACACAAATTAAGCTTAAATATAACTTACCCATAGTACATCTAGGTTATCTAACCTAAGATCTAGTTTAGAAACCCTAAAATCACTTGGTTCTCCTAACTCATCTTCTTCTAACACAAACCTTTCATTCTCTACACAAACCCCTTTTCTTTCTAACTCCTTCATCCTCATCATAACTCATTTCCTTAATAAGCAAGAAAAAGAGATGATTAACCTATCTTAACAAAGTTGATTTCTCTTCTTTCCCTAGCTTCTTCGATTTTTCTTCTCTTCTTTTCTTTCTCTCAAGTTTTCTCTCCCTTCTCTCTTTGGTTTTCACGACCCCTTCTCCTTCTCTCTTAATTCAAGCCCTTTTGTTTAGTCATTCACCCCATTTTGCCCTTCATTAGATTTGACTTTCCAAATTTACCCCTCCTTTTATTTAACACAAGCCTACTAACTACTTAAGCTAACTTAATTACTAACACTTCATTCTAATTTCAACTTTCTAATTTCCATTCATACTTGTTAATTTAATGACCCAAATTCTAAAATAAATAATAAAACAAACAACAAACATAAATAAATAATTAAACAATTAATAAGGAATTTAGAAAAGTTTTCAGGATCCAACACATTTCAAACTTTCAAAGCCCGAAAAACCCCAAAGTTTGCCTTAATTAGAAAATACTATAAAAGGAAAAGAATAGGACCTTAAAAGAGAGCTTACATTCTGCCATTTTGGGAAAAGCTTCAAGAGCAGAGAAGAAAAAGGAGAGAAAGAAGAGGAAGAAGAAGAGAGGGCTTATGACATTGCTGCCTTCCCGAGTCATCCCGGTTCTATCCAAGTGACATTCTATACATCTTTTTCATTTTCTATTGAATGTGTAAGATGAATATGATTATGTGTATGGTTTATGGATTGATGATGATTTTCTAACTTTTCTTCAGGGATTTAAACTTGATTCAATGTTAATATAGTCTTTTTTGTGTTATTTCGATTAGGTGTTGTGATTGATTGCTACAACTTCACGCTTTGGTAATAAATCGAAAGAGTGAATCAAATGTGAAATGATTAGGTTGTTTAATGAGAGTTAAATAATCTAATAGATCATGCAATTAATCAAATCGATAATTGTAAGAAGAAAGATCTCATGTGAGACCCGATAGTTATTAGAAAGCTTAAGAACTGATTAGGTTATAAGATGATTATTAATTGAGAGATTACGATTTCAGTAACTCAACTTAATTAGGGTTTATTAATTATGGTTTAGTGATTATAACTCGATAGAGTAATCCACCCTATGATAGTCTAGAACTGACACCACAATAACACAAAAGTGATTAGGTTAGCATTGACGATAAGATAAATCCCTCTCTCATAATTTGGTAAATTTTTTTTTGTGATTTCCCATTATGAATTTGGTTTGCTCAATATTCAATTTCTTGCGTTAATTTCACAAATTAATTTTTTGTCACTAACCTTCATATGTTTACTTTTCTGTTTTTTTTATTCTCAATTTATTAAATTTTTAAGCATTAGATAACTTAGGATTAGATTAGTTCACAACTCCTCGTAGGATCGACACCCCACGTACTACAATTCACGACCTGTGCGCTTGAAGTAATTTGAGGGCTTATAAATTGTAAAACTTGCCCATCATCACTAACTTTTATTAAATAATGTATTGATATCTTTCTAGTTATTGAACCAAAAAGATGTTTTATTACCATTCCCAACATGGTTTCTTATCAAGGGTAAAAGTTGCTTTCTCATCCTTGTTTACGCTCAATTCTTAAAAAATGATTCAATTTAAGTAATATTCATAAACACATTTTGTACAAAATATTTCTTTACCATTTAGTAGCCTATATACTCTCTTAGTCAAGAGAAATTTTTGCAGAGTTTATATAGGGATTAATCCCACTCCCCCTCCTATTTTTCTAGTTATAATTTTTTCCATTTCATTTTTTCTCCTTTATAATCTTCAGCTTTACTTGACCATAGAAAGTTTCTATTATATCTTTTAGTATCCTTAACTATAATCTTTAACATAGATTGATGAGCACTCTATTGAATGTGGACATTCCTTAGGATTGAGAAGATTAGCTAGTCTTTTAGCCATAAATAGTAATATGTTTTGCCAAGCATTAATTCTAGACTTGAAAGTTTCCAAAAGAGGGATGCAATACACATATATGGACTTTTTATTAACAATCGACACTCCAAGGTAGTTGAAAGGTGGTTGGTGTATGATCAAACCTATTATTCTACTAAAATCTTCAACATTTTAATTGTAAGAAGAGAGATTTAAGTTACTTTTAAGTGTATTCACTATTAATCTAGACATTTTGGAGAACTCCTTCAATATTCTCATAAACAAGCCAAGAGAATAAAGGTGAACTTCACTAAATAACATTATTCATTTGTAAAGGTCAAATGATTAATCTTTAACACCTTACATTTGTGATAGTAAAGAAATCTACTATTTCCTTAGGCAAAAAGATGAATCATTCTAGACAACACTTCAATGAATCAGATCCCCTTATCTTATACCCTTTGTACCTTTGAAGATCTTGGGGGAATCCTATTGAGCAAAATGTTGAAGGATGTTGAGGATATAAACTCTGTTATCCAACTCATAAACATGCCAAGAAAATAAAAAGCCTGCAAACAGTTGATGATATCATTCTAATTAATTATATCAAATGCTTTAAAGAAATCTACCTTTAAAACACATTTCTTGATTGACCTTTTAGATTCACAATCTTCATCAATTTTTATACTAGTAGAATATTATCATTGATTGACCTGCCAGCTACAAAAGTCCTTGAGATTGATTGATCAACTCCTTAAGTGCAACCTTTAATTTGCTAGCTATAGTTTTGGATATGATTTTATTAGATTTTTTGTAGCATAAGATAGGATGAAAGTCATTTATAGAGCGTAGATTCAAGATTTTGGGAATGAGGAAGAAATGAGTCTTATTTAGTTTCTTTAGCATCCTTGAGCTTGAGCAGAATTCCTAGACAACTTCTACTAAAAGCCTTCTAATAATATTCTAGTTTGCTTAGAAGAAGTTAGAATTATATCCATCTAGGCTAAGAGTTATAGAAGAGTTTAGACTGAGTAAGGTTTCTTTAATCTCGTAGTTATAAATTAGTCTAGTAAGATACTATTTTATTGCATGGCTTAATTTTTTTAATAATTATATTCAATGCCTAGTTTCCTTTATCTTTAATAGTAATTGAACTTATCAATTTCCAAAAGTATCATGTTGGATCCCGTTTTCGGAATCCAACTCTTAACAAAATACCATCATAAATGAGCGTGGTTCCTTGTAATCTCTTCTTGCTCTGATATCAAACATGTTGGGCCCCGTTTATCATAAAACGTGTGTGTATCATTGCTCGTCATACAACGTGAGTGCAATCCAAAGAAATCATAAAACTTAAAGTCTCATTCCATTTCAAAGTTCCTCTCCCATAACACATTGTATATATATATAAGTATGTAACAACCATTCATAATCAAAATAATCACTTCAAATTGATAACTCCCTCAAGTATACCTAATTTCAACTCCACCTTGTATATACACAAATTCATACATAATCCACTCAACATCATCCATACATAATTCATAATTCATTAACATAAAAAAAATAGAGTTTTATAAGATCTTATGGCATTCCAAGCCACAATACAGCAATAACCCAAAATCTTAAAAATACAAAAGTTACAGGAACTAATACTCTATGAAATGTGACTAATCCTTGTATTTTACAAAAATAACTTAAATTCCAAGATATGCAGATTCTGTAGTAATATCCTTATACTCTTGATCACTTGATCTCTTCCTCATTACCTGGATAGGGGAAAGAGAGTGGGGGTGAGCTATAAAGCTCGTGGGCAACAGGTTTATAATCGAAAAATAAGCAAAAACTCTTTATAAAACTCATTTTCATTTAACCGTTTCATAACCATAATAATTCCGCATTTAAAAATCATAAAACACTTATTTTATGCAATTCTCAATTTGTCAAAAATTTTCAATAGTACAAATCATGTATGCATCCATCATGTCAAACATATCATGAGCACAT
>JANKYE010000010.1:10221168-10231248 GCA_032467995.1 Erythroxylum dillonii
CAAACTATTTTGCAAAGGTATTTAACCCTCCTAACACTACATGCTACTATTATCATGTTCCCCCTATTAGAAGAAAATTTTCTTCTTCCTACTGGACTTCCTTTTATTCAATGTTGCAAATCTCAACAGTTTCCTAGTTGTGCTTCACTGTGTTAATGTTATCTACATCTAGACCTGATGTGTTATTATTATTTTCTTCTATATCCTTCCCACTAGGTAAGATATCAAATTCCTCCTGACCTAATCCTATAGTTAACTCATTATATTCTCCAATTTTGAAAGTTCTTTCTATACGTTTCCAAAGTTTTTAATTTGGGTCTCAGGCTTATAGGCATATGACACCTTCACCATTACCTAAACTACTTCCATTTCTTCATTAAGTCTCATTATTGAAATTTCTCCTGGGAGATCCTTCACTATCTCCATAAGAACACACACCTTTGCATAGTTTATTCTTTTGATTTTTGCTATAACCTGGTCTAGGTACATTGGTTTGCCCACAGAGCTAGCTTGATAACTTAGCCCTTTTATAGTCCACTATTCTAGTGGTACCTTATGAATGCACATCCAAATAGATATATCAGAAATTCAAATTTCTTTCAACACTAAACTTGGTTACAATTTTGTAGAAAAATAGGACATCTATACTATATATGTATCTCCTAAAATCTTTATCGTGATTTATATTACTAGTGTTACCCTCTACTTCTTCAAAGTTAAGTGTTGTGTTAAAGTCTCCAAATAACAACCATGGTGACTAGTTGGTTGCTAGAGATCTTAGTTTATTCCACCTCTCTTTTATTTGAAAATTGCGATTGAAGCCATGTATAAAACACATCATGTGTTCTTACACCTAAATTTCGTTTTAAAAAGTTGTTCATTGGTATCAACACTTTGAACTTCTACCTAGTCCTTATTGCATAGGATTAGAATTCTCCCATTAAAATTATTTATCATCCCCCGTTTAGTAGACAAAATAAGGAAAATGGAGCATTTTTCCTTCATAATCCTTATTTCCAAAAGGCCCAAAATGTCAAGCTTGAAATCATGAGTTACTTTTTCGATGTCAAACTATTTTGCAAAGGTATTTAACCCTCCTAGCACTACATGCTACTATTATCATGTTCCCCCTATTAGAAGAAAAATTTTCTTCTTCCTACTAGATTTCCTTTTATTAAATGTTGCAAATCTCAATAGTTTCCTAGTTATGCTTTACTGTGTTAATGTTGTCTGCATCTAGACCTGATGTGTTGTTATTATTTTCTTCTCTATCCTTCCCACTATGTAAGATATCAAATTCCTCTTGACCCAATCCTATCGTTAACTCATTATATTCTCCAAATTTGAAAGCTCTCCTTATGCGTTTCCAAAGTTTTTTGATTTGGGTCTCAGGCTTATAGATATATGACACCTTCATCATATCCTCAACTACTTCCATTTCTTCATTAAGTCTCATTATTATAATTTCTCCCGGGAGATTCCTCACTATCTCCATGAGAACAGACACCCTTGCATAGTTTATTCTTTTGAGTTTTGTTATAACCTGGTCTAGGTACATTAGTTTGCCTACAAAGCTAGCTAGATAACTTAGCCCTTTTATAGTCCACCATTCTAGTGGTGCGTTATGAATGCACATCCAAATAGGTATATTAGACACTCTAATTTCTTCCAACACTAAACTTGGTCTCCAATTTTGTTGAAAAATAGGACATCTATGTATATGCCAAGTACTAGATTCAATCACCTTTGAGTTGGCAGATCTAAAAATGACAGTTTCTATTAGGTCCTGCTTATTTTTAGAAAAAAGCGGGACCCAACAGTTGTGGTATCAGAGCAAGAGTTAGATTTCGAAAATAAGCAGGATCCAACAGTTGTGGTATAAGAGAAAGAGTTAAGTTCCGAAAACAAGCGGGACCCAACAGTTTCTTCTCCATTCACTAGTACTTCAGTAAGTCCATACTGTTTCTAGTTCAAAAAAGCTCATACCCTCATTTTAGGAAATGGGAATCTTCTTTCCCTAAAGTAGTCTATTGTTGTTGTACTCCATCTTAATGCTCCAACCTTCAAGACTTTTATTCGAGGAGATACTGCTTTGTGCTCACTAATTTTAGATGAAGGAGTGCATGTACAATTTTGTGTTGATGTTTTGTTCTCCTACCACTTATGTCCATGTTTGATGATTAGTTTTTTTGTGGATTATGGTTATTTTTAGTTGTTGTTGGTATAGGCATGCGTTCTTTTGATTGTTCTATAAGAGGATGGATAGGTGAAAGAAGGGGGAAGGTGTGGGGTTTAAATCCATATTGTGGTGGTGGCACGGATGGGTTCAGAGGTGTGAGTAATTGGTGCACTTGGGGATGAGTAGTGAGTGCTTTTAGGTTGTTTCTATAAAAAAATATCAATTAATTTATATATTACTTTTTGTATTTAAATCAAACTAAATCATCAAAAAATTGAGCCAACCCAAGCCCATTTAATTAAATATAGTTTTTCGGGTGGTTTAGAATGGTTTAATATATATTTTTTAATATCACTAAAAGTACATAAAAAGTATAATAAAATTTTTAAATTTTTATAGACTAATATTTTAACATACGAGTGAGTTATATATAGAAAAGTAAGAATTTTAGTCATAATTCGATAAAATTTAAAAATATTTATAGAATAAAATTTTTAGTTGACTAAATAATTGCAGTGCAAATTTAGTATATTTAACATGAAAAATATTATCGATTTTATATATTATTAAATATGAAATATTAGAAAATAGGTGATTAGAAAACACCTAAACATTTGTTAAGTATCAAGATTAAGAAATTTCAGTAAATAAGGATTTTAAACATAAAGTTCTCTACTTTTATTAAATTAAAATTTAACAAGAATTATTAAAAAAAAAGAACAATAGAGAAATTGAGTGAAGTATTTAAAAGATGTTATTTTCTTAAACAGTATCACCATTGTTTGGAGTTTTTTAATAAAAAGAAATTTATTAAAAATTAAAATAATCATATTAATAAAGTATATGTAATTATATTGGTTTGTTTTGGTTAAGTTTAGAACAAAAATAAAAATTAAATCAAATATATGCTTTTTAAAATTAAAAAATACCACTGATTTAAGGGTTTGAACAGCTTATTAACATACTAGGTTAACTTTAAACCTTGCCTAACAGAAGGAGACCTTATGTCTTGCAATAATTCATCAAAGAAACCATTCAAGAAATGGAAAGGTAGCATAAAACTAAAGATGATGATTTAGTTTGTAAATTTTTTTCAGTATATAGAAAGTTGGAAAATACGGTAAAAATGTTGACTAATTGCCATGATATGACCGAGGTTATAAGAAATAGAAAAGGAGATTGCATGAAGCACTATCCATATCCTGTGTAATGATTAATGATACTAAGCATGCAGGATTCCACTAATCTAGAAATCGACAAGACAAAAAAAAAAAGTCAATATTCCACATTCTTATCTGTTGACCAGTGAAAGCAACAATAGCATCAATATGGAGGATAAAGTGGAGATAGATACCTACTAGATCTCAAATCATTAGTAGAACTGGCCCTAGGTAGATGTGAAATCTTGTTGATATCCTTAAAGCAACTGCATTTCCTCCTCTTGAAGATCTGATAGAACAATGGCCGAGAGCTGTATCCTGTTACTCCTATCATGCTCCCTTACGAAGTGGGTAGGAAGGAATTCACTGGAACAAATGAGTGGACCACTAAACTTGAGTTTTCCTCTATTGTTTTCCTTGTAGTGACCATGACCATTAATTGAGAAATTACAAAGTTTCACTATTCTTTTCCACTTTCCATCATCTATAAAGTGAGACCGCAACCAATGCTTAATGTACCATAAACCCACTTCTCTATCTCTCCCTAAGCGCACACCGAAGCTAGTCCATTTATTGTGGAGTGAAAATGAAGGGCTCGTATGTGGCAATTTGCACTCTGGTTTTGATGCTGATAATGGCAGCTGAAATACAAGTGACACTAGCAGTGACATGCAACCCAACTGAACTGAGCCCTTGTGTTGGTGCTATAACTTCAAGTTCTCCCCCATCTCAGCTGTGTTGCGACAAGATCAAGGAACAGAAGCCGTGTCTTTGCCAGTACCTTAACGACCCAAGACTCAAGAAGTTTGTCGACTCCCCAAATGCCAGGAAGGTTGCATCCACCTGTGGAACTCCGTACCCCAAATGCTAAGTCGTCATAACCAAAGCTTTATCTTGCTGCTGCTCTTAGATTCTCGCACATTTGGATCATAACTTAGATTTTCTTTATATTTGGGTGTGGCATGTATGATATATATGGTACTCGTTGTGGAGCAATAGTTTGATAAAAATCCGTAAATAAATGTGTAGTCATGATCACATGGCAACAATATTGGAACTTTGGTGTGGTTTATCATATGTATAATTGTTGGGATAAACACCAACCTCTCCTCACACACTGATGCAGAATTACTAGAGCTCACAATCTCATTCATCACCCTACAACATCCCGTTCATCTGAGTGAAATAAGATGTACCAAGATCCAACCTTCAATAAATAAATGAACTTTACTACCTCATGGAGTTAACAGGCATCAATTCTTATTGAAATGATAACGCAAAATTCATTATGTAAGTATCCGAAAGCATTATGACGGAAATTCAACATCAAACATTTGGAGAGGCACTCCAGAATTGATTTACATGTACAGAAAATGCATCTCTCACAAATTTAGCAGGTTTGAAATTGGGTTCCAGCCCATGATCCATGGTCTCTTATCAGTAGGAACTGCAAAATTGAGTTCAAACATCTCCTTCGACATGTTTCCTCCTTCACAGAATCCTACAAGCTTTGCTACAATCTCAGCACTCTCTTGAATGTGCTTCGCGTCATGGGGATCTGTCCACAGTTTACATATGAATTGCAGCTTCCTCTGCTTTCCCTCAAGTGGGACATCCCATTTAAGATATAATAGCTCTCTCTCTTCTACAGTCAAGCGTGATGTCAGCCTCTTGGCAAGGAATTCCCTTTCACGTTTCAATGCCCTAATACTGCAAGTAAATAGAATAAATAAATAGATGATTCTTTCATTACTCGAAAGAACTGAAAGAAAACAAAGAGAGCTGTCTTTCCCGGTTAAGTTGAGAAGTAAAAAGAGAGAACCTTGATGATAGGGAAACTGTTGGCTCATCTCCAACACGAGCTGGGCTTGCATCGCCGAGTTCTGACAAATGCTGTTGCAACCAGGTCAAGCGTCTGAGCTCCACTTCCATGTATATTTGATCAGCAGGATCCCCTTTAAATAATAAATAAAACTGTGTCCTATGAATAATGGATACATAGCACACATCCCATAACTCAATGATCTGCTGCCTTTGCTCCTTAAAAATTAATTGCCATGAGACGGGGGGATCCCCTGGCTCATTCATAATCTCTTCTTCCTCTGGATTATATCCAGCTGCCTCGTTTGCTTCCAGTTCAAGGACCTAAAACAGCATACGTACAGAACATTGAGCGTTATGGTGATAAGCATTGGAAATCTTCTGACTCAATTCAAGAATATAAACTATTATACCTGACAAACAAGTAGTTGCTTCTGGTATTGCAGTTTTGCAACACGTTCTTTCAGTTCAGTTACATAGGCCCGTATGCTTCTGACATTCTCTTCTGCTGCATTTTGGAACATCTTCCGCATTTTCTTCATGTTCACTGAACTTGATCGCCTATAGCCAGTGCCTTCTTTCAATGGTACATCTCCACCTTCTTCAGTTTTTGTAGGAGTTTCTTTCTCACATTCTGGCAAGGTCTCGCTAGATACAATGTCTTCATTCTCTGGAGCTCGATTTTCAATATCAGTGTCCACAATTTGTCGAGAAGTCGATAGAGGTGAACAAGGAGATCTTATGAAAGTTTGCCGATTGGCACCATTACTTGAAACAAGGGGAAGTATCTTTTTCTTTTTTGATTGGTTCTTTGATTTTGGAGTTGCTTCACAGTTGGACTCTACATTATTGCTTGGAAGGGACATTACTAACTTGTCTATAGATTTCTGTACGTTTTCCAGTTGCTCTTCAAGGTTGGCGATTGTGCTACCTTGTGAGTGGAGTCTTGTTATCTCTTCCTTAAGATTGGCGCTAACACTTTTGTTAGGGGCTATGACATTTTCCATTTCAATTTCTTTTAGAAGAGGTTGGATGGAACGCATTTCTCTTATTTCTGCTTGCAGCTTAGCAATTGTCTCCGCTGCATCTTGGTTACCTAACCTATGGCAGGCCACCTCTTTCTGTAATACTTCAAGAGCTCGATTAGCTTCTTCTCCAAGTTGCTCCTGAAGGTGTTCAAGTTTGCGAATTTCATGCATGAGAGTGAATGGCGCAGCTGATGATTGCCTCATAGACTGCCGTAATATGGTTTTTCTCCTTTTATCACACTGACCTAACTCCTTTCCGTCAAGTTTCGGAAACAAGGCATCAGAATAAGAAAGACATTTCTTCACTGATGGTCGTGGTGATTTCGAAGTGCTTGAAGCTTGCTGATCCTCTTCAAGTTTTCGACGTAAATCGTCCACTTGAGATTGTGCCATGTCCCTCTGCCGCCTAAGTTCTTCAATTTCCATCTCCATCTAGACATAGAGACGATTACATTCAAATAAGCAGTTTATTAACATTACCACGGATGCTAGTCTTCACTAGGAAACACCTGCACAGAAACTTACCTGCTGTATTTTCATGTCTTTTTCCTTCGAAGGATCAGGGGTGCGCAGCTCTGCTTCCAGCCTTGCTACTTCCTTCTGCAGATGTTTCACCAATTGCTTGTCCGAAACAACCTGGGCAAATTTTGTTTAAAGGAAACAGGGGAAATGATGAGAAGTTCAATATTTAAGTTGTCACTTGATGTTAGAAGGGATCTATCAGACAGTTTTAGAAACAACAGATCGATACCATATTAACTTGGGCATTATTAGTTACTTCCTTCGCTCTCGTGGCAAAGAATAGTGTGTTTCGTGATTGTTCAACATGAGTCAATGCCGGACTTAAAGTACATATGATGGCAGTTCGTGCATTCCCACCGAGCGAGTGCTGCAGTATGCGAGTCAACTTTGAGTCTCGATAAGGTATATGACCACTTCGTTTCCCAACACTGGAAATTATCCACAATCAATTCAAGATAATCTTAAGAATAAATACAAAAGGCAAGACTATTTTGAAGGTCATCAAATATTTGCCAAACATGAAAGACTAGCCTAAATCACTTCTCACCTTAGCTTTCTGATTACAGTTGTCAAGGTCATCAAACTAAGATTAATATGGCAACCTTCCCTCAGCCTAGCGCCATCTGCATGTGTTTGAGAGGCTCTTTCACTTCCAGCTAAATCAACAAAATTCTGTGAACAATTGATTTCCAAGAAGAGTAATCTTGTAAGAATCACTTGACTAATATGGATGGTTCATGAGGAAAAATGATGGATGGAAATATAACTTCCAATTTCTTACCAGACTTGCAACATAAGACCTCACACAATCTGAATTTTCACGGAGAGTACTTTGTATTGTCTGCTTAAACAACAAAAATGCAGTTTACATCCGTGTTTCGGCGGTCAAAGTATGCTAGCATAAATCAATCGAAAACATGCCCACGAATCTTACCAGCCTTATGATTTGGTGTGACCGTGAGCTAGTATCATTAAGAGCAGTTTCGCCAACTTGCCTCTGGGCTACAACCGAACCAGAAATACATTGATCAAATTTCTCATCGGCACATATTTGAAAAGGAAAATTCAGCCACGCACGCCATCAAATTACCTTCACATATGCTTATTAGATGCCTTAAGTGCTGATCATTACTTGCCGTCTCTTCCACCAACTTCTCAACCACAGTACCTTTCTGCATGTGGCAAGAGATTCAGTAGATAATAGAAAAACATTCGGAAGAGTACGAGTAGTCCACTCTTATTTGCGGACTGAAGTTGGCAAAAGCAATACCTCTGGATCATCTAGAAGCTTGAGATTGCGACCAGATTCTGAATTTAACAAGTCCCTAACATTTTCATTATAGATTTCTAGTCCAGAAATCTTGATTGTAAAATCTCTCTCTGGAGTCTGAAGTCAAAAGATAAAACGAAAATTAGGTTTAAAACATAGAATAATAGGCTTGTATTAATGATATGAGTAAAAAAATGGTAAACTTACAAGTATTATGTGATTATAGATGTCGTTAACAGCTTTCTCAGTAATCCCTCTCATCGTGTATGTCTTGCCGCTGCTAGTTTGACCATAGGCAAAGATGGTAGCTGTAACAAACATTAATCAATAATTAATTGCACTGGAAGTGCAGAATCAGATAGAGATATTCACATATAAACATGGATTATTAGGTCACCATTTATGCCCATCAAAGCAGACAACGCAACATTCTTAACTCCATCCTCGTACACAGTTTCGGTTAAACAAGCCGGGCCAAAAACTTTATCTGTCAAAAAAAGCAATCTATTATTTAACTCAACACCAAAAAAATAAAATGAATCCAACTCAACCCAGAGGGAAAACTTACCAAAGGTGAAAGAGGCTGGTTGAGCTGTACGGTCATGAGGGGGCGGCGGCCTGAAGACAATGGTATTATCATCCACACACTCCCAGGCTACTTGGTCTTTGGCCAACTGCTCCTTCTTGTTTAGAGGCCTCAATCTTACAGTAACCACGATCTTCTCTTCCTTAGATTTGGGTCCACCAGGTGTCGAAACCGGTGTCTTATCAATCCTCGAAGCCGGAGTTCCAGGCGTTCTTGTCATCTTATTGTGACCGACCTATTGATTATAATGCCATCGAAGACAAGAGTAAGCCAATTCATGAATTTGTTCAGATAACTAACAAGAAATCCTAAATTGAGTATTAAATTGTTACGACGCAAAAGAGAACTAATCGATCTTTGAAATTCAATTAACAACTTCAATTAAAACCATAAGTCACATCAGATACTCCAATCTAAACGAAAATGCAATCTGAAATCCAGACAGAAAAGGAAAGTTAAGCTGCCTTCATTTTCTGGTCATATTAAGGTTCCACATTTAGAAAGCGTAAATCGGAAAGGAAATGAGAGCACTTACTCACCCAGATATGATCCGAAAATATCAGATCCTATGAAAGAAGAAGAAACAGATCTAAAAAGAGAAACTGGAGCGCTTGAGGGACGGAGAAAGAGAGAGATGGAAGAAGAGTGCAGTTTGTTCTTGTTCTTTATGAAACGCAAAGCTGAAATGTGACCATTCGGGTTTTGATTTGAATCTGTGTCCCAACGGCTACTTCCTGACTTTTTTCTAGAAACATTTTACTTTTTCTATCTTATTTGCCGTTTTACCCTGGTACGTTGTGCGTTTCGCTGTTTATTTATTTCTTGGTAAACGAAGGGGGGATCCACATGCTCGAAGCTTTTAAACTCTTCTTCTTTAATTTGTTTTACTTATGGAATTTGATTAAATTACTATAAAAAGGACAAACTTGAGAAATATTTCAATTGCTAATGGGCCTTCAGGTTCTGGAAATGGCAGATAGGATCTCTGTTTCTGTGACAGTGTTATTTTAAAAAAGAAAACTTGATGCCTTACCTCTAATTATCAACATTGTCCTTGGAAAATTTGACTAAAAATGCATTTTTAACTTCAATATGTATAGTAAAATACAAAATAGATCTAACATTCTAAAATGTTCAAATTAAGCTTCGTCAGTTTCAAAACATTCAAAATATACCCTAATTGAATAAAAGATTTAACGGAATTAATTTCTCGTTACATTTTATTTAAAAAATAAAAATAATGTCGGGTCAGTATTAATGTAACATTTAAAATTAATTCCATCAAATTTTCCACCCACTTAAGATTTTTTCCAAATATTTTTAAAACATTATGGTCTATTTTGAACACTCCAAAGTATTATAGTTTAAGTTGTATTATACCGTAAATACACTTTTGACCTCTTTTTTTTTTTTGAAAATAAGAAATGAAATTAACGAAGAAGAGTTATATACAAGGTTTGAAGATAAGGAAAGACCTTATCCTACAAATCAACAACAAAACGACTACAACAAAT
>JANKYE010000010.1:10299601-10314530 GCA_032467995.1 Erythroxylum dillonii
GAATCCAAATCTCCCATTTACAATCAGCTTTAACATGCAGTTATGAGTTGGACCTTTCCCGAATCAAAACCTTATAATTCATTCATTTCTCATCCAATTAAGGTGATTCAAAGCTTAATTTTCAATAGACTCATATGGCTATCAAATATCCAAAGACGACTCAAAAATGAAGCAAATTGGATTTATTGTGATGTTTACAAGCCTGACTTGTTTCTGTTCTCTTCTGTATCACTAACGTTAGTAATAACCTTCACTTATTCGGCCATATCTAACAGAATACTCATCCAATTAAAATTCCCTTTCTACAAAACTTAGAGGACATAGTTTGGAGCATTTAGTAAGAAGAACTCATCATCCAATTCTAACTCTAAGGTCCTCAAACAATTAACTTTCAGTTCTCGCTCTAATCTCGCTGGTATTCTAAACCAGTACGAATTCGTGACCTATTACACTTATTCGACTCACCCTAAAATCGTGGAAAAATTCGGGAAGATAGTAGACATCTAGATAGACAACTTCTATGTTTTGAGTTTCTCCAGATTCACACGTTAAGCAGCTCAAACAAAATGTACAAAGAGAACCACAAATCTGTCTCCATGACAGCTTAAGCTTCAAAACCCTAGGTTTTGGTTTAACCCCCCAAATCACCATAAAAATGAAATCTCTTCATATATAAGTGTCATTAGACATCAAAGAACAAAGATACATCATCCAAATCATCAAACTCATACATTCCATCAAATGGATTTCATAAAAGAAGAGAAAAACCAAGCTTTAATCCATAGATCTAAGCATTGAAGTGGATGTTTACCTTTTTATACCACCCAAATGGTTTGAATCTCCTTCCTCTTCTTGTTACAAAAGTTGAAAAAGCTTGAGAACCACTCCTATGGAGGTTTTCGTGAGTTTAGAGAGAAGAAGAAGACAAGGTTTTTGTCTTATTCTCCCCCTAAGCCCTTTTATAAGCCATAAGTCCACTTATTTACAAAAATGTCATTCTTGATCTGGTTTTTAAATATCTGCCCGAACAATTTCCTGTGACCACCGAAAAATATCATACATCATTAATTTGACCTCACTAAAATTATTATTCACTATTCTGTGATTAATGACATCAGTCTCAAATACTGATTTATTTCGGTGTACCGGGTATTACAGAGGATGTGGAAGTAATAGAGTTAGAAAACCCTCATTATGAAGACTGAGCAATGTGGGACCAAGCCAATGATGATAAACAAAGGCGTTGCTTGGGAGACAGCCTAATGGAAGTTGATTTCTGTCTCTTTACATTTTTGCAATCGCTATTTTCCTTAAATGATCCATTTCTTACATTTGATGTTAATTGAGAACAATGTAAGTTTTAAGTGTGGGAGTGGGAATCTTAGTTTGATATTAGCTTTTATGCATGTTTTTTGAGCTTAATTGTTGGTTACGTGACTTCTTATGGGATTTTCAAAATCAAACAAACAAAATTAAAAAAACCTAATTTTATATCGCTTTTAAGACTATGTATTCATAATTAGAGTGTGAATTAACTAGAAAAATTCTTACCAAACTTTAGTATGTACTTTTGGTCTTGTAATTAGTTAATGTGCATTATCTTTAGAAGAGTAGTAATTAGTGATAAACAAAAGCTAGTGAGATTTTGAGCCTTTATAGACTGACTCATTCATATCAGTCTCATTGTATTTTTGTTTATAAGTGACCTTCATGACATATACATCCTGATTTTCTTTAATTTTCTATTCAAGACTACATTTTTATCACATGCATTAACATCGAAATGATTAGGCATTCTTTGTTTGTACAAGTTACATTAGCCAAATAGCCCATCCATTTATATGAATTTTCCTTTGTTAAGCCCCCTTAAGGTTTATTTAGCTTTTCTTTTTGTGCTAACAACATTGCATGTTTTAAACCTACCCAAATGTCTCACCTAAGCCTTAAAACTAGTGAAGAAATTGTTGCTTGTTATGTTTGTGGACATACAAAATTCTAAATGTGGGGGTATGTATGTGTGTGGAATGGTTATAATTGTTGGTATGCCAATTTATGTCATATCATTGAAATTCCCATGTTGATGTAGCTTCTTTCAATGTATCAAAATAAAAGAAAAAAGAAAAGAAAAAGAAATAGCAAAATCAAAAAGAAAAAATATGTTTAAATAAAATTATCAAAGAGGAAATGCATATGAGTTGCCAAGTTAAATATGATTAGTCTTTCCTCCTAAAGTTGTATTGAATAGGTTACTTAAGTATGTTGGATATGAGGTAGATGTTGCTTTCAATGGTCACTCTTTATAATTACAAAGTCTTGTTTATTATCAAATTTTATGAGTTATATATGCTTGATGTGGTTTAAGGTGTGAGAGCTTGAATTTAAGCCAAGAAACGTAGTTTTTACATTCATCATAGTTGATGTACACAATTCTGAGTGAATGTTAATTTTTGCACTTGATGGTATATTAAGTGTTTTTCTTGTTTTGCTAGCTTTAATAGTTTTCATGCTACTTTACCCAAATACATCTCACTTTTCCTTGCCTATATTACAACCCTAAAAGCTCCTTTAATTCATTATTATGTATATGAACCTTAATGGTGGAGAAATGAAATGATTTGCAAGGCTATGGAATGTCATGATCATGAATGGTGTTTAGTGTACCTATGGATATATCTTATTTAAACACATTCGCCAAGTCTACCTCTAGATTGCTTAGTTTCTAAAGGTGTTGAATGTCGATTGATCATAAGTAGAATCGGTGAATGTTAATTTCTTGCTATATTTTTTAAAAGTCATTCATCTTTACTTATGATAATCTATTCTTATGAAAAATGGAAAATAAGTAAATGTTTTGGTTTGTGACTTTGATTTTGATGATTTGCCTGAGGATGGTCAAAAGCTAAGTGTGGAGAAACTTAATATATATTTAAATGTTGACACATTTAATCCATTACACTTAGTGATTAATGCCTTAAAATGCTTAGGATATTCACTTTAGCTCATATTTGATTTTAGGTACATTTCGAAAGTGAAGGAACTAAAGTGACCCAAAAGCATACTTATTGAGCCATCTTTTTAATGTTTATCCTCAATTGTCTTTAAGGGGCAAGAAGAAGAAAATGATTAAATGAAAAAGAGACAAAATAGAGCATAAAAATGGAGACCATGGTTGTAACAATTAAAAAGTTACAGCCATAAGACCAAGGTTGTAACATGAATTATAAGGATTGAACCTACCAAGAGACACTTTATGCTGTCCCATTTCATGCTAGATGTCCATTTATCACATTGTATTTTGAAGATACAACAAAAGAGTGGGTGACAGTAAGGAAAAAGAAAAAGGCAACTAGAATAGGATACATCACAAGTAAGACACCTGTCCCATTGTCCTTAAACACCTAGCTTTTAAAGATACTAAAAGGAGTGGAGTGTGTAGGCTGAAAAAGGAGGGAGAATAAAAAGAAGTGGACAGTTGAACAAGGTGGAGAACCGAGAGTGTGAGAGCAGCTACATCATTTGTCCTCTTCGGTTTTTAGGCCACCTTTCCCATTCTTTTCAAGCTGATTTTTATCATAAAATCATCTTGGTGGACGGCTAGAGCAAGAGCGGAGAGGTTGGGCAGAACTAACAACTCTCATTCCTCTTTATCTTTAGTCAGTTGTCAACTATAAAATGGGCATTCTTGGAGATTAATAGAGTTTATGTGAAGAAAAATGACCAGACCTAATTCTTCTTCAATTATGGTCGGTTTTTAACAATGATGGAGACATTCTTAGCTAATTATTGGAGCTTGATGGAAAAGGTGGAGGGTTAACCCATTTGACGCTAGTTCGGAGCTGTAATCGACGACGAGGAGCACATTTAAGCATGCATCATTGTGTATTGTTTTCTTTCCCTTTTTTTAGATTTTTTACGCTATCTTGAGATTAATGATTGGCTATTGTGTAAGAATGCTTTTGATGCTCTATTGAATGGTTTTTCATGAAAACCTATTGCTAGAACTTGAATGTAATATGTAATAGTCATTTTAAAGGTCGTATGTGGCAACTAATGGTGTTAAGTTGTTAGGGATAACATAGCATAAGTTAAATAATCTGATCTTGTGTGATTATTGCTTAAATTGGTCCATTTTTCTCAATTATAATGTGGCTTTCAGGATAAACATAGAGAGCTTGTTCTAGGTTTCTCAATAGTTATGGTTAATTAACGAGCTCTTTTTAATTAACTACAACCTAAGGAAAAATCAAGATTAATAAAGCTTGTTTTTAGTTCATGATCAATAGTCTAAAGAGAAGTGTGAAGATGATAATTCAATGACATATATGAAATTATGCTTACGTCGAGAATAAATTAAAGAACTAAATTTCAAATCATTAATCAATTTTATCTCCTTATTATTGTTTAATTTAAGATGTTTTTATATATTCAATTTTATTTTGTTTTCTAATTTGCATTAAACCAAACCCTTGTTTTACATGTAGGTATAATTTAGGAAAGTAATCAAATTTAATCCCTGTGGGATTGAGCTAGACTTACAACTATTATAAATGTAGGTCTAGTTTATTTTGTGCAGTATTACGACGAGCTACTAAGTTTCTTAACGTTGGTTCGGAGGTGACATTGATGCTGATGAACCTAGTTAAGCATATTTTTCAATGTGTTTGTTATTCTTACTCTCTTTTCAGATTGATTATGTTATCCTATGTTAATTGATTTAGGTTTTCATATATGAATGATCTTTATTCTCGTTATTGTTAGATTGTTTATGTGTGAACCTATTGCTAGAATTTCAATATAATCTGTAATTTTTATATTGAGATTTGTTTGTGGCAACTAATGGTTCAAATTATCAGGGATAACATAACCTACGTTAAACGACCTAAGCATATGTGGTTGTTACTTAGATTGGTTTGTTTTCCTAATTCGTAATATAACTGTCCAATTAAATATAAAGAATGTATCCTAGGTTGTTCAATAACTAGGTTTAATTAACGACTGTTTCTTAATTAAATATGACATAAGAAAAAACCAGGGTTAATAAAGCATATTGTTAATCTATAACCAATAGTTCAAAGAGAGGTGTGAAGACAACAATTCAATAAAATATGTCTAATTAGATGTAGGCTGAGATTGAACCAAAGAATCGAGTCCCTAACGAAATCATTACTTTCATCATTTTTGCATGTTTTCTTTAATTTATTTTCATTAGTTTAGTTTTATTTTATTTTGTTATTCAACCAATCCAACCTCCCTCCAAACCCTAAACATCAATTATTTTCATTTCAAAAGCTTTAACACACTCTTTGTGGGATCGACCTAGATTCACCATTGCTATAGTTGTTGTCTAGTTATTTTGAGTATTGTTATGAAGCGCTATATCAGAAGCAAGAGAGAGAAAGTAGCAAATGATGTAACCACACTCCATTCTTTATGGATTAGAGTGACTAGGGCATAATAGTGACTAATAAATGGTAGTGGAAAATTAAAATATTTTGTAATAAAAAAATGTTTTATTTATATAATGTTAATAAAACATTGTTTTGTTCATAGACGAGGTTTAGATTTTAGGCTAGGCCATACTATAGAGTATGATTCCACTACAAGAGAAGGGACTTTTGGCTACAATTTTTTTTTTGCAACAAATTAAAAATAGTTGCTAAAAGGCAGCTATTGGCAGTGGCTTACCAATTTGTCACCATAAGTTCAACCTTTTGCGATGTTTTTTCAAATCGTCACTAAATGAATACATTTTGCGATGATTAATGAGAATCATCATAAAAGGAGCGACATTTGGTGATAGCTTAAACATTTTATCACCAGAGGGCGAGCCTTTAGCAAGGATTCTCTAAATCATCGCAAAAAATTATGCTTTTGTTAATGAATTATGAAATCATCGCCAAAAGTTGATGTTAAGTATTTTATATCTTAAGTATTTCCTAGGGAAATTTGATGAATTTTTGTGTGATAGTATTCTTGAAAATAACAATGTTTAAAAGATAATTTTTAATGTTAAGTGTACTTAATAATCCTAAGGTTAATTATAATTGACATTTGTATGATTTTTCATTTTTTTTCATTGTCCTTCTTTATAAATTTGTTTAAATAGATAATGCATTCAAACTCCATAAATTTTTTTAAATCTATTGATTTATATACAAATGATTCTTTAATGATGCCTATTGTACATAATACTACATCTATACTTATATAAAAATTTTATGAAAATAGAATGGAGCATCTAAAAATTGTAAAATGTTTTTGAAGTTTTAAACATATTGTTGAAAAACACACGGTAAGTAATTTAAAATTTGATAAGTAAATTTTTTTAGACATAAAAGATAATCATACTTAAAATTTTAATGTTAATAAGATCAAAATATCATAAATTTAAGTTGATTACTATTCTTAATCATTAATATTTATTAAAATAAAATAATAATAGTGCCTATAATTAATATTGAAATATGGTAAGCAATATAATATAATGATATATATAAGTAGTTAATTAGAAGTTTAACAATTTTTACAAACAAAATAATAAATAAAGTTTCATACCTAATATTCCATTGAAAAGGAAAAGAAATAATTATTTTTGGATTTGAAATGACATTAGACTCAAAAGAAAAGGTAAAGGGGTTTCCAATGTTTGGATTCACAAGAAGGCACCTTACATGTTCCAAGCCATCAATTGAAATAGTTAAAGATCTTCCCTCATAGTTTATTTTACTAACACCTTCTTCCAGCAACTTCTTTTGCTTTAACTAAATTTGCAGAAGATGGAGTGAATGATTTCCTAGATACAGTATGGATGACGGTATTAGATGAACCATACATACCATGCATTTCACCTAATGAGCCAACAATATAAAACGATTAAAGCTAAATCAAGTAGTATTAGGAACCCAAATTCAAACACATGTACCCAACTGATAAACTCCAACATCGTCATGATGAACAGACATAGTTTTTGCAATAGACCACTGTTCCAAAACAATCGATTTAGTTAATCCTATACAAACCATCGAGACATCGCCACCACCTCTATTTCCATCTATGTTCTCTTGAAGATTTGAGGAAGCTTAACAAAACATATAGTATATACAATCAAATGTTCATATAATAGCTTCCTAACAAAAAATAAAATAAAGATAATAAAGAAAGAGAGGTAGTTTGGATGATACTAAAAACCTTTAAGAAAAAGATAGGCCACAGTAGGCAAGGGGTGATTAGTATTTGATAAGGAGATTTGTTTTACATCGATTTGTTCTTCATTAGGGAGAATTTTGCCACATTCATCCCAGTGGAGCTCATCTCCACCATCGAAAACTATTCTCCACGTCAACATTCCGCGATGAATTAATATGAACATTATTGTTATGAAAAGTTAATAAAAGACTTCTTATTTGAATGTTCCATCATTCTAGCAATGTTAATTTTGTGATATATCAAGTGATACTACTTTATATAATAAGGTTAAGAATGTTAAGTGTGCATGTACTATGTTTAGGGGATGTATAAACATCCCTTACAGCTCTAAAATATGATTGCTTTTAGGTACATAAACATCCCTTACATAATCTCTAAACGTAAATAGATGTGTAATTATAATTTAACTTTAATTTATCTTAATAATTAGTTGGTTAGTTTTGAGCTAATCCATTATATATGGTTTCATAAAATATATTTTCAATAAATTAAAATGTGCCTATGCTAAAAGATTTGGTCTTTTAAGAATAAGAGTGAAAACATGGCGAACGGTTAAATTAACTAGCATTGTGAACTTTTATAAACTTTAACGATCAAATGATAAGGCATTATGCAAAGTTGAAGTGATTTCAAATAAATTTTAAGATTTTGAGCCGTAAAAGATTGAAACACTAAAATCAATATATATTTCCTTTGAAGTTTATTGTCTTATATTAGGATATTTCTCTAAAATTTGCCTATAACATTTGAAGACTTAATCGATATACGCATGTATAAGAATAAAAAAGGCTATAAGAATTAAAAAAGGCTTTCATTGGTTTACAAGAGTTAACTTAAAAACCCACCCCAATTCTATATCCCTAATTAGCTTCTTTGAGCTATAACCTTATTCTTTTATTTGACAACTATATATATTTCAATCCAAATTCTCTATTTAAACATCCTTACCTATTGTGTTATGGTTCAAAGAATTTTGGTTTATTGATATATGTATTCATAAAAAAAGTACCAAAATAAGGAAAAAGTAAGAAAGGTAGCAACAAGAAAACTTAATATGATGGGAATTGTTCTACATATGAAGTAATTAACCATTCCCAAATAAGTTGAATGTAATATTTAAACTTTACCAAAAAAATTTAAACTTTATCTTGCCAAAAAAAATATTTAAACTTTACGATTGATACCTATATATGTTTTGGTGCCTTGTCAATATTTTTTATTTTAACCATTCGACTTTTAATTGTTGAGTCTAATCATAGCCTCATGACATGTTGAAATAAAGTCCTTATGATGGATACATATGTATACTATAGGTGGTATAGATCTGGTGTAAAAGCAATCATATGGTAAATATATACATGAACATCCATTGCAAAAGTAGCCTTGATTCTCTAACAGTCCTTTCATCAAATAGTTAGAAAGGTTTCCTTAAATAAGCATGGAAGATGGAAAAAATGTCAACCTATACACATCCAACTCAAAAACACAATTCACCATCTTCCAAACACAAACACAAAGAAGAACCCATACACTATTTATATATTAGAAAACCCATATAAACTCCAATATTTAGCAGAAAATACAACACAACAAGGAGGGTTCTTATTGAGAAAAAAGGAGAAAAATACATACCAACACTATGTTGGAGTTGTGTAAATATAGTACCCTAGAAAGCAAGTGTATTTACATATAACTTAATTTTATTTCAGTTGCTTTTGTAATGAAAATAGTTATTGTTAATAAAACAAAAAAGTATGGTTTTTATGAGCATTATATATCTAGTCATAAGGTACCAAGATTATTTTATAAGTAATATACATATACATAAAGATGTATAGGCAATATGTATATTATTAGAATCTAAATTAGATGATTCATAGTTGAATAATTAAGTTAGTTGCTTGAGATTCTAGTGTTGTGATTTATCTCCGTGTAAGTAAAAGAGTTTACTTCAAGAAAATGATGAGTTTCATATCATGATAGTAGTTGACTATAGATAATAACACTCTTAAATGAATCTAGAATCAAGTATGTTTTTATAGAATAAAGTGGATCGTTATTTTAATCTTAAAATATACACCTTAGCAGTCTTTTATTACAAACCACAATCTTGATGAGTAGCGAACTCATATGTGTTTCATTATAATTCTTGATATGATTGAAATGAATTTTTACAGAGTATCAATCCACTATCTGCATGTTGGAATTATTAATTGAAACTTGTATTAGAGAACATTTACTCAAATAAAAAGTTTATAGTGATATCATCGTTTTTAGATGTTTTACGAAATTTGGTGATTAAACTAGCGTCAGTAGTTTGTTGGACTAGCTACCCATCAAGTCTTAACACCAAGATGAGATCTTGTGTGTTAATTGCCATATAGAGTAAAACGGGAGATCTAGAAGCAAAAACTGACATAAAGGCAAAACAGTAATTTGACCCTTTATTGTGTGGATGGCTAAAATATGATTCATAATAAAGTTTGCAATTGGACATCATATTTGAAACATGTATTCTCATAATATTTAGTAATTCAAGAGTTCAACCAATTATCTTTAGTGGAATGACATTTGGTTAATAAGTTGGAATTAATTCTAATGAGATTAAATTAATTTCGAGCTTATTGGAGCATGAATTTTATAAATCTAATTAGATTCCCCATTTGACTTTTAGGAAGGTTATCAAGCAAAGTAAGAAATATAAATAGAGGTTTTAAAGCCCATGATTGAATGTTGGGCTTAATTTAATTAGAAGCCCAATGATCATTTAATATTAGACCTGACTTTGGTTTGATTTGATTAATTAGATTAATTAAATTGAAACAAAGTTATTAAAGAGAGAACGAGGGCATATTTAGCATTGAATTGCTAAATTGAAGATGTGTTTTATCATACTTTATCATTATTAAATGGAGTAATGATCTTATCATTAAATGGTTTAATGGTTGTCTTTTAATGATGGCATGTAATGTAACCTTTTTAGCATTCATTTGAATAAAGAAAAGAAGAGGTGCATTTGATGTACTCTCTTTTCCTTCTTTCATCCATAACTGAAAATGAGAAGATCTCATTTAGGTTATTGATTTTTTCATATAGCCATCTTAAACAAATGAGAAGAGTCTCATTTATTGACTTCTTTATTATTGATTAAAGAATGAAGTGATGCATTGGATGCACATCACTTCTTTCTTTCATGATGGCTGAAATTGACAAGGAGAGTAAGAAGTGTTCTTGCATTTTTTAACTCACTCTCTCCTCTCATGCATGCATAGCTGAAACTTGAATGAGAAGAGTCTTATTTTTGGCTTCTTTCTTCTAAAGAAAAATCTCCTCAAAATATTTCTTTTCCTTTCCCACCAAAGGATCTTATTAACCAAGTTGTCCAAGAAGAACAAGTGATAGATCAGATTGGTCGATGATATAACAACAAGGAGAGGATACATTGACAAAGGAAAGGAAACAAAAAAATCAAAGCTATAACAAGGATTTGGAGAGGATACAAATGTGAGGAGACAAAGATGTAGCAAGGAGGCGATATATTTCTACCACCTTGTTCTTATGGAAATTATTTTCCTTACATCATATCATGTATGGATGAAAAATGTTGATTTGGTTATGTTATTTCCATTGTATTTTCTAATTTTGAATTTTTTTTAAATCTACCATTTTAGCTAAATCTTGCTTGCTTTTGTTTTCGATCCAACACACAGACACAATGCTTATTCAACAATGACGACCACAAGATAAGAGATGACCACAAAAGAGGAGACGACACTTCTTGGATGGATTAAAAAGAGGAAATATAATGACTAACATAAAAACGAAGACAATTTCATTTTCGTGTTAATAACCTAGTAAAAAATGATGTTGTTTGTTATTAACCTAAACGATGTCGTTTTTAATTAACTCGAAAGATATATACCATTTGGTGAGGATTCAAAACGGCACCAAATGGTATCCTATTACCATTTGGCTTCACCTTTGGCTAATATAATTATATATAAATTATAAATTATATCTAACAGTGTAGAATTTTTATATAATAAATAGAGAATTTTGATTAAACAAAATAATATATTACATAAGTAAGATATGAGAAAGTGTATATATTATGTAATAATTCATAAGTAATTATACTAGTTATAATTATTATCTATACATTCATCTAACATTATATTCCACGAGTCTAGATGTCACAGCAAGAATACTCTTCTCGATTCATATGGTCTAACAATGCCACGTACCATTTAGTTTGTTAAGTTATCAAACTTAATATGGCAACTTGTATTGTTATATCATTATGTTATTTAGAATTTAAATTGCATTTAGTAATTGATTAATTTATTTTAATTTTATAGCAATATGGAAAAAAGTTGGATGCATGGAAAAAAGTTGGATGTCTCATCAAAAATGGTCAACTAAATACTTAGAAGGAGCTAAGAGTTTCATGCAATTTGTAAGAGATCAAATGGGTGTAGAATGTTGTATTCACTATCCATGCATAGATTGCTTAAATGTGAACATTCAAAGTCAAGATGTGGTATATAATTAGTTGTTAATCTGAGGCATAGATAAATTCTATACTTCATGGCTTTATCACGGTGAATCTTCAAAAGCAAGTTGTAGTAGAAGTGTTGATACAGGTGTAATGATAGTAACAATAATGATGTAGAAGATTATGATATTAATGACGATAGTGATGATGGGATTGGCGAGATGTTATAGGATGGGAATTAGATGGAGATTATGAATGAAAGTAAATGGAAATATTACTAACATCAATTTTAGTAAGTCATGGTATGATAATGACCCTTTTGTCCTTACAAGTCAAGTGAAGTAAGTTTTCTACCTCAACGATGCTGCACTGGGCAGTAATTGGAAGGTTGTTCAAAAGTTTTAACAACAAAATCTCTTTAATTTTTTGTGAAAGGGATAATTGTCTAATGAGTGAAAAGGATAATGAGTGATGAAGTATATCAAAATATTGAATCAAAGCTAAATAATAAATCCATTCAAATAGAAGATGCAAATATATCATCATTTCATAGGAGAGATGTTGATCCCATTATAGTACAAATGGATGAAGTACAAGTCAATCTTGTCGTAGAAAGAGATGAAGACTATATTAAGGATGAATTATATGACAATAATGATACTTTAATCGAATATATTATTAATGAAGACTATAATCATAACGTAATTATTGATGATGATTTTTAAGGTCTTGAACATGATAATTGAAGGTAATAAAAGTGTTGTTTATATTTTTTTGAAATGTATGGTTAATGTTTGAGTTATTGATATTTCACTTATGTTTAAGTGTATTGTTGATGTTTGACTTATGTTTATGCGTATTGTTGATATTTGAGTTATGTTAATGCGAAATGTTGATGTTTGAGTTATGTTAATGCGGAATGTTGATGTTTGAGTTATGGTTATGCGTATTGTTAGTATGTGAGATATGTTAATGCAAAATGATGTCGTTGGAGTTATATTTATGCGAAGTGCTGATGTTTAATTTATGGTTATATGTATTGTTGATATTTGAGTTATGTTAATGTGGAATGTTGCTTTTTAAGTTATGTTAATATGGATTATTGATGTTTGAGATATGGTTATTCATATTGCAGATGTTTGAGTTATGTTAAGGTGAAATGTTTCTGTTTGAGTTATGTTTATGCAGATTATTGATGTTATGTCAATGAAAAATATTGATGTTTGAGTTATGTTTATGTGTATTATTAATGTTAACTTATGTTTACGCGTAATTTTCATATTTAAGTTATAAATATCCAATATAATGGCACCTGGTAGAAACAAAGGAAAGAAGGTGGCAAGTATTAAAGTTATCCCTAGTCAATAACAACCACACCAATCAGACCTTAGCCAGCAACAACAATCGGCTTCATCCATCAATGAAGTCAGTCAGCACAAGCTCCATCTACCTCAACTAGTACTAAGGGGTCTGCAGGAGTGTTAATCTTTAACACCTAAAATTAGACTTACGCTCAAATATATATTTACATGTTTAATGGGTATTTTCTTATGATTATTCATTTGTTCTTAGGTTCTAATACCACCATAAACTAAAGGTTGTTGTTTGTACATATTGATAGCTCGCAAGGTCGCTCTATAGAAAATATTATATCGGCAAAATTGTCTAGTAAATTAGGGGTAATTGCCAAAACTAAATTGCCTTGTCTTAAACATGCCAAGCAGTTGAAGAAAAACAAAGGTTATTGCTTGGAAAAAGTTTCGTTAACATTTCAATTTATTTAATTATATGCATTATTGTTTTATTTATTTACAGATTAATTGTACTTTTACTTGTAATTCACAAATGAAACTCAATAACATTGATATCGACAACCTTGATGTTTCAAACTGTGTCACTTCACTTTTGAAACAAAGGATCATGAATTGTCGTTATCGACTACATAAATATTACAAACCTTTTTCTTTAGATGAGGAGGTAAGGTGACATGTTCCGGAAAGGATGTCTCCAAAAAATTGGAATAGTTTATAAGATTGTTAGGCCTCTCCCAATATTCAAGTTTGTTCTCTTTCCCTTCACATTTGCTTCCATTAATCTTGTTATACGATTTAATTACAATATTTTTCTTTATTTAGGAAAAAGTGTGAGAAGGCCAAGGTTAATAGAGGAAAAATATGAAAAATCCTCACAACTAAGGCTTCAAATCATTTATTGTCCTCCTCACAACTAAGGCTCCAAATCATTTATTGCCCTGCAAATTGAATATGCAAGTTCTTTGTTTACAAGTTATAATTATATCAGTAAATACAATATTATTTATTATGTTTTGACTTTTTTTTCATACAATAGAGTCGAAAGAAACTACATGGAGAAGAGTGTGATAGGATCACACTCTACAAACTAACACAATACAAGGAAGGATAAGGCTATATCTCTGAAAAATCGCAAAATAATTATGTAACTATAAAATTTTGTTTAAATTTTAAGTTTATTTATTTATGTAGTACCAACTAATAATATTTAGATTAAATATTGATTTTTTTAATTTTAGAATAAGATACAAGAATTATTATAAATATCAATGTTTGACATAAATGAGCCCAATGTAGATGACATTTGCAAGAAGGTGTTTGGTACAAGATTCAGCTACATCAAAGGTCTTGGGTTTACGCCTAAGCCAATTGTGTCATCCTCAACAAGACCAACATATGTTGACCGTATTTAAGAGGAGAACCAGTCGTTTAAGACTAACTTAGAACGATACCAACAAAACTTACAACGTAATGAAGAAAAGTTGGCCAAGCTTGAAAAGTTGGTCAAAAAAATTACTTAGTCCCAAGTATATAAATAATGACGAGGAAAATGAATTTTAATTATTAAACTAATATTTGTATTTTTTATTTTGTATATGAGTATTTTTTAAATTGTAATTAACCTTTAATGATATTTTATTGTTTATATACAATGCTTCTAATTTTTAATTATTTTTATTATATTTTTATAGTAAATTATAAAACAAAAAATCTAAAAATTACATATTATAACATTAATTAAAATTGTCACCAATAATTATAATTAACATGATAAACTATTTAGTAATAATATATATCAAAATTTTCAAAACACAGTTAAAAACATTTGGCTATGTTTTTTAAAATATAACTAAAAACATTTGGCTATGTTTCTAAAGTCGTCGCTAATAAAACTTAGCAAAAGAAATTTGATTAC
>JANKYE010000010.1:10314630-10328722 GCA_032467995.1 Erythroxylum dillonii
TTAAAATATAACTAAAAACATTTGGCTATGTTTCTAAAGTCGTCGCTAATAAAACTTAGCAAAAGAAATTTGATTACATTTTCAAAATCCTGGGCAATCACTTTTGGCTACGCTTTTCTTTCACTGCTAAAAATTATTAGCTATGTTTCTGAAAATGTTACTAAAACTTTAAAAAATGTAGCTAGTAATATTTAGGTGCAAAAATGAAACGTAGCAAAAATTTATTGTGACGATTTAGAAAATTTTTGCCAATTTGCTATGTAAACAACTAGTAGTGAAAAAGAATCATGAAAAAAATTTTCGCTAAAAGTCCCTTTTATTGTAGTGTTCTAAACCCTAAGTTAATTCAAAACTCGATCAATTTAATTTAAACCTGTTAATTTTAAAATGAGTCACATCGAACTTTTTTTTTTATCAATACTTTTGTCAAGCATAATTATTTCAATAACGAGTCATGAACAAGGAGAAAGGTTCACTACAATTAATTGGATCAAATACTCTTCTTTCAGTAGTTTATACACGAAACAATTCACACTTTTCTCTTATACTACAAGTGCATCCTTCAAAAAGGAATTTGGGAAAGAAAGGAAAGAAGAAAACATTTTAAAATTTGTGGTCAGCTTAAAATTTCATGAGCTTAGGAGCGAATCTCAATAACCTGTCCAAAGCATTAGGCGTGAACTTTCTGGCAAACAAGTAGCAAATATTAGTGGCATTCCCATTGTATTGGCAGGAGTTCCCATTCCTCAGCCGCTTCAAAAAATCGATGGTGACATCTAACCTCGTGAACCTACGTGGATGAGGTCCACCCAAGGACCAATCAACCCATGTTATGGTCCTGTTTGAGTTCTTCTTCCAAAACTTTGTACTTACAAAAGTTGGCAAGTAATGCTCGTCACTATAACATGAGCCTGTGCAAAAACTTTGAAACTCAACAAAATATGTCCTGTCGGAGACAACCTCAATGGCAAGGTCACGGTCCATCTCGAACCATTGTGACCCTTTTCGCCATTGGCGAAGAGAAATTATTGGTCTCATTAACGGGCTATATCGGCCGCGCCCCACCGGACTATTCAAGTCGTAGACCTCTACGAAAGACTGGGCTGACCCTGTCAGGTATGAGTAAACCGTGGAGAAGTTGAATAGGGGAATACACGACTCAGAAAGGAGAACAAAGCGTTTATTTGAGAAGTCCAGTAATGCATTGGCTAGAAGGCGACGTTCAGCTTCAATCATTGAATTCTCTCCCCACTGAACTTCCTGCAATCCAGCAACTTTATTACATTATATTTTGTCCTCCTTTATTTTATTAATAAGGTAAGTATGCCAATCTCAAGTTAGAAGATGACCCAGTTGATACAAGCCCATGCAATAAATAAGGTTGGATAAATTAGGTGGGAAACTTTAGTTGCTAAAATGGAATCAAGACACTTTAGTTTGAGCTCATTCCATACGTACTTTTGAGCTGGTGATTTTTAAATTCTTGTCTGTGTTTCTTTGACATATATATTAAAGAGAGCATAAAGAAAGGAATGTGAAAAAGTAGGAACTATTAGCCCAGAAAGGTATGAGTGAGACAAAGGGAATGGATAAGAATTTACTTGGCTATGGAAAGGAGTAGAATCAAAGCAATGCAATGGAATAGAAATGATAAACAACTTCCACACATGGTTTAGCAAGAGGATGTCATTCCCACACAGATTCCTGTCTAGTAAAAATAAAATGGAAAAATATGACACTTAGTTGTATGAACGAAGTTTTAACCTTATCTTCCATTTGACCGAGTTGTAGCAGATTTTCTAAGTAGAGGAGATCAAATTGGTTAATATAATTGCCAGGAAAGGCCTATATCAATTTTAAAATCATCCTAGAATTTAAACATGACATGTTCAAAGCTCATTAGGTTTCTTTATCAATTGACATTTATAAGATTCTATTCTGAAATGTTAACATGCTCTGTTGATAATATCTGTCTTGCGACCTGGCAACTTCCCTACGTTCCAACCAGCTAAAACTACTAATATCACATGCATATACAGGTTGTCTTCTATAGCATTCTCTATCCAATGAAATTGAAGCAAGTGCTATGTATGCGATGTTTGGTTTTCGAGGTCGTGTCGGGATGATTTACATATGCTTATTGCGCCTCAATTTCTATAGAATTAAATATGTTCAAGATAGCCATTTAACTGATAATACAATGCAGTATTATCATATATAGTTCCATTTAAGCTCCTTCTACCATGCTTGTGTAAATGTAGATAGTTTCATGTGAATTTGTATTTTCTAACAAATCAATGACAGACACACATTTAAATTAACGGATAACTTAAATTGGAAATTCAGTTTATGACGCTTGAATGAATGAAATACAAACATGTAGCTACACACAGACACACATACGAACGTACATATATATATATAGCTATTTTAACCTAACACACCGACGCAATTCATAGAATGCCATAATTATAAAGAAAATGAGATCAGACTGACCTGACTTGGTATCCTCCTGCCATTAAACACAGAGTTTTTTGGAACTGTTCCATTGAAACGTGGACTGGTATGCCAATAGACAGAATACAGTCCGTCGTGGCCTTTAAAGAATAATTCCCACAAAGGAGCAAACGGAAGAGACCCTCGACTCAAAAACAGGAAAGCAACTTTTGGGACAACCTTAAATGGGAATTCATGAATACGAGGGACCAAAGACGCTCTCCACAACAACTCTTTCTCAGCCATGTCATGTGAGGCGTTGGGGAATCTCAGAAACTCACTTAGTCCTGTCCGGGCTGGGGTTTTCGTTGAAATATTGGAAAGAGGAGGAGGAGGAGGAGGAGGAGGAGGAGAGAGAGAGAGCAAGAACTGTTGTGATATTAATGGAGCGGTTTGGGTGGAGAATTTCTGGTTGATCTGAAAGTTGAAGGAGATATCTCTGAGAAAGAAACTGAGAGTGAAACCAAACGCTAAACCAGAGCCGAAGATGAGGAAATAGAAGATAGCGTTATGGATTTGCATTAAGCTATTAGCAAGTTTGAGTGATGCTTGGGAGCGCAGTTGGTGCTTGGAATCCATTTCCTTCATTGTTGTTGGTGAAGGGAGCATAGGTTGGAAACGAGTGAGGGAGGGCTTCGTTTCTTGGAATGGAATAACGCTTGAAATTTATATAGCAACTTAAATTACGGACTGGACGTGAAGTTATGCTTTCTCATTTATAATTGTTTATGGAAGGGAGAGAGAACGAGATTCTTTAAAAGCTGCAATTGCCTTCTCAAATGATATCACCGTTGAATAACCATCTTTTTTGCCAGTTATTAATGCTATAATTATTCCATAACTCAATGTTAATGGATTAAGAAATTTTAATTATATTATGATTTATCTAATTATAATTATTCCCTTTATATTCTAAATTGTACCGACACAGAAGTCGCAAGTCAATCGTTTGTTTTTTCAATCCCATGGTCATATTAGTTGTCAAAATGAAATGCATCTTCTTCAGGGGATAGATAGAACTGGTGACGGGAAAACCTTAAATAAAAATAAACACAATGAACCCTCTGAAGAATAGACTTGATAAAAATTCTAAATTTCTGTCATCTGATTAAAATTGAGTATGGCTTCTAGTTCACAATCGGGAGGAGGACGAACAGAAGAAGTCTTGAATACCAAATCAAGTAATGATGGAGATCCCCTTGTATTTGCATAATTCAGAGTATCTAGAAAAAGTTAGTTACAGCTCCTTCGATTGGAAGCACTTATCTGTCATGCAGCAGAGTAATGCGAATTGCTTTAGGAGTAGAAGTCATGTAATAACATTACATGCATCTCATAATATAATAACATTTACGTGTAAACAAGACACATGCATATTATTTATGTATATAGCAACGGAAGCATAACCGAGATAACATACCTCCAGCCATTACTCCGTCGATGATCCAGCAACGTCTTTGAATTTTGAATCTTCTAGCCGGCCTCTCCTTTTGCACGATACGATGGTGTATTGCTTTGTGCTATGTGAAGAAAAGGACCTAAAACATGTTTTTAAACTGTTTCAACACCTCTGCCCATCACAGAGGAGAAAACTCGGAAGCATGGGCGTTAACATGTGTGTGATGAAGGGTTAATGCATTAAATGGACCACAATCTCAACAGTAGGAAGAGTAAGGTAGATTTAAAAAATCTTACATTCTCCTACTTGATTCATTTAACTCAATACCAAACATAACAAGAAATCAAATATATGAATCATGGCGATATGTCCTCTTATAGTGAGTATTATCTTTCATGTATTACATATATAAAATTTCTCATTACTAGCCCTTAAACTTAATGAATAAACCATGTGTTTATTCTAGGTCCAAATTAGATGACATTTTTGAAAAACAATCAAATATATGTGTGTACAAAAAAAAAACATATGAGAAAATATCAAATTAAATAAGAGTTCCATTGAAGCAACAAATGTACAACAAAAATCACATTATGGAACCAAATCCCATTTGCACTACGTGATCTTTAAACTGATGGCATGCCTTTAGTTAAGGGATCCGCAATCATCAAATCAGTGCTAATGTACTCTATGACAATTTTCCTTTCCTTAACACGTTCTCTTATGGCGTCGATATACTTACTTCGACTTCTACTCTTGTTATTTTTAGCTATAAAGATCACAGTTGAGTTGTCGCAATACAACCTTAATGGCTTAGAAATTGAATCAATAACTCTAAGCCTAGATATGAAACTCTTTAACCATACACCATGCAAGGTAGCCTCAAAACATGATACGAACTCAGCCTCTACAGTAGAAGTAGCAATCAGGGTCTGCTTGGTACTTCTCCAAGATATAGCTCCACCAACTAGCTTGAAAATATAACCAGATATTCATTTCCTTGAATTAATGCAGCCAATAATCTGAATCGGAGTATCCAACTACTTCAAGGTTCTCAATTTGCCTGTACATAAGCATGCAGTCTTTTGTACCCTGAAGATATCTCATAACCTTCTTGGAGCTTTCCAATGGTCAACACTCGGATTACTCTAATATCTACCTAACATTCCAACAGCTTATGCGATGTTAGGTCGGGGCAGACCTTAGCATACATAAGGCTTCTAACAACTGAAGCATATGAAATGTTCTTCATATGTTCCTGTTCAAAATCATTCTTCAGGAATTGATTCAAACTGAATCTATCACCCTTCACTATGGATGCTACACTTGATGCACAATATTTCATCCGAAATCTCTTTAAAACTTTGTTGATATAGGTCTCCCGAGACAAACCCAAAATGTCTTGAGATCTTTGTCTATGGATCTTGATGCCAATAACATAAGATGCCTCACCCATATCTTTCATATCAAAATTCTTTAAGAGAAATTGTTTCACCTCATATAGCAAACCCTTATCATTAGTCGCAAGTAAAATGTCATCCACGTATAACACAAGAAAATAAGTCTTACTCTCACTTACCTTCTGGTATAAACATTAGTCCATTATATTCTCTTCAAAAACGAATAAAGTGATAACCTCATGAAATTTTAAATACCACTGTCGGGAGGCTTGTTTTAATCCATATATGGATTTATTAAGCTTGCAGACTAAATGCTCACCATCACTAGAGGAGAATCCTTCAGATTGTTTCATGTAAACCTTTTCCTCTAGTTCACTATTGAGGAACGCAATTTTCACATCCATTTGATGTAACTCAAAATCAAAATGAACTACTAATGCCATGATTACATGAAGAGAATATTTCTTAAATACAAGAGAAAAAGTCTTTGTATAATGGATTCCTTCCCTGTAAGTGAACCCTTTGGCAACAAGTCTTGCTTTATGTCTCTCAATGTTGCCTCGTGAGTCTTTCTTTGTCTTAAATACCCATTTATTTCCAATGGTTTTCACACCATTTGGCAACTCAACGAGATCCCAAACTTAATTAGATGTCATAGAATCAATCTCGTCCTTCATAGCATTGTACCATAAATCCGATTCCTTAGAACTCATGACCTGTGAAAACGTTTCAAGATTATTTTCGGCTCCAATCTTATAATCTGACTCTTGTAGATACACTATATAATCACTAGGTATTGTTGACCTTTTAACCCTAATAGATCCCCTTAATGTTGTATCATCATCATCACGAAGAACCTGTCGATCAACCTATTATTCAACTAGTTGCTCAACAATTTCTGGTTGTTCCTCATTTACAACTTGATCTACTGGATTGGTATTGACAGCTTATGAAACTTCAATAACTGGTTGTCCAACACTTGTTTCAACTTGAGGCTTGTGTATGAAAATCAATCTATCACTTGAACCAGAGGGTTGAGCTTCATAATGACCCCTTTCAAAAACTATATCTTGAAAATGACCACTCTCACTGATCAAGTCATTTTCAAGAAATTGCATTTCTTGATTCAAAAATTCTAGTGTTATGAGATGGCAATAGAATCTATACCCCGTATACCTTTCAACATATCCAGTGAAATACCCACTAATGGTCCTCGCATCTAGCTTCTTCTCCTGTGGGTTGTAAATTCTCACTTCAGACAGGCATCCCCAAGCGCGTATATGCCTTAAACTCAGTTTCCAACCCTTAAATAACTAAAAAATTATTTTTGAGACAGTCTTATTTGGAACTCAGTTTAATATATACATAGTCGTCTTTAGAGTGTCAGTCCACAGGAATTGAGGAAGTTTTGTGTTAATCCTCATACTTCTTACCATATTTATTAAGATTCAATTTCTTTTTTCTGCCACATCATTCTGATCCGGAGAACCAAGCATGGTGTACTGAGCAACAATCCCATGTTCCTCAAGAAACTTCACAAAAAGACCAGGCGCTTATCCACTTTTAGTGTATCTACCATAGTACTCTCCACCTCTATCTGACCTTACGATTTTAATCAGTTTTTTACATTAATTCTCCACTTCAGCCTTAAACATTTTAAAGGGATCCAAAGTTTCATCCTTAGAACGAAGTAAGTAAAGATACATATATCTCGAAAAATTGTCTATGAAGGTGATAAAGTATTTCGGACTATTTGTTGTCCAGGTGTCCATATCTAGACAACAAATATTTGTATGCATGATTTCTAACAGGTTTGTATTCCTCTTGGAACTGGTTTTAGACTTGTTAGTTTGCTTACCCTTAATGCAATCCACGCAAGTCTCAAAGTCAGCAAAATCCAAAGTACTAAGTACCCCTTCATTTACTAATCTATTAATTCTCTTATTAGAGATGTGTCCTAATCTACAGTGTCATAACATAGAGGATTCTTCTTTCACAATACATCGTTTCAATCCAATAGTGACATGCATCGAACTATAAGCATCGTAATTTTGTAACTGAATGGAATAAAGACCATAAGATAATGTACCATAACTAATAACTTCAGATCCATTACATAAACTGAAACCAGAGTCTGAAAAGTTAAAGCAAAAATCAAAAGGTACATGTCTTAATATAGAAATTAAATTTTTAGAGAAATTTGAAAAATCAAAGGTCTTTTCCAAGCACAAAATAAAGCCACTACTCAAAACCAAACTACAAGTGCCAATGGCTTCCACATGTGAACTCGTCTTGCTTCCTGAGTTGATGTATTGTTTACTTCCCACCGACTTCCTTAGGCTTTGCATACCCTACAAGGTATTTGAAACATGGATTGTAGAACCATAAGCAATCTACCACATGTTATGATTAACATTAACCATATTAGATTCATAACAAACAAATGAAATTGAAGTACCTTTCTTCTTGAGCTAGTTCTTAAATTTAGCGTAGTCTTTCTTCATGTGTCCCTTCTTCTTGTGGAAGAAACACTTTGATGGTTTCTTTATATCAGACTGAGGAGAAATTTTGCCTTTTCCCTTGTTTTTGACATCATCTTGTCTCTTCTTTTTTGAAACGGTCAAATTCACCCTTTCACCCTATTAACAACCTTTCCTCTTCTTGCACACACATGGTCAACAGTTCATTGATTGACCAATTGTCCTTATATGTGTTGTAAGAAATTTTGAAAGGACCATATTGTTGGGGCAGAGTGCACATAATGTAATATACCAAGAAAGATTTCGATATAGTAACCTCCAAGGCTTTCAGTTGAGCCGCTATGTCCCTCATACGTATGATATGATCACATACACCCTTTATTCCAATGAGTATTAAGGATGACAGCTAAATAATCAAGGTGATGGCAAGTTATCAGATGTAGCAAATTGCTTATTAATGGGCTTCAATAGATCCCTGACATTATTATGCTGTTCGACAGAATTATGAATACCAGTAGATATTTTGTTCTTTATAAATATTACGGAGAGGCGATTAGATCTCTCCCAATTTTCATAAAGAGCAACATCTGGAGTGCTGGTTTCAGTCATACTCGGTGGTTCATCCTTCCTAATAGCATAGTCTATATCATAATGATCTTTCTATCTCAATAATCATCTCAACAACATCTTATGAAAGGTTAATCATCTCATATGTAGAAATAAGACATTTATATGCATTGTTCATCACTCACGATGTACTTGAATAATGACCACTAGTCTCATTATTATTTAATCACCATATTTGTTTCATATTCATACAACCTATGAGAATTAGCACGTTACTTAGTTGGTAAAACTCCAAACTCTTCAAAATCATGTGTACCCAAGCTTTCCATAGCTCACGTGATCATCAAAAATCAAAGGTTATAGGGTTAGGTCTTTTAGTGATAGTGAAGAAGATAACAAAATAATAGTAGCAAGAAGGGTGAGAACAAAGCTTGCAGTGTTAAGGCAAAAAGAGAGGTTCGTAGGTGAAGAAGATGAAGAACGAAATGAAGAGAAATAAATAAGAGGTGAGAACGAATGACTATAGTGAAAGACATATAAAAATGAAGATGGTATTTCACTTTGGGAGAGAGTGTCAAAAGAGTAGATGCATGGCTTGGCAAGTGACAATTGTCTCTTACCATATGTCCACTTCCTATGGTCTCACTTGGTTCTCTTATTAAACTAGTCCATTTGTCTCTAATTTTAATCCAATTTTCTCCTAATTTTCAATGTCATATTCTTAACAAATCCTAGTACCATTAACCAATTGTTTCAACTGCCATTTTATACTTATTTCTACTACCATAATTCAATTGTCTTGCCACTTGGCATTTTTCCTAGTTCAAAAATACTCATAATTTCAAAAATTTCCTAAATTTTACCAAAAATTCAAAATCAATAATTATACTCTCCAAAACAGTTTTCAATACATATAATCCTCAATTCTTAATAAAATCACATTTATAAATTAATTATACCAAAAAAATGTCAATGAATGCATATACAATCATTTTAATGTGTGCAATGAGTAATAATCACACGTGTGTGTATGCTATATTATGCATGAGCGTGAAATGCACTTTCTAACTTCTCAGTAAACTCTCATGTATACTATTCTGGGTTTCTAGCTTTTAACATGGGATAATGGGATGTTACATAGATGACACATTTGGATTAGGACTTTTCAATAAAATAATGAATGTATTTAAGTCTCTTGATCTTAACATTCACGAAGTGAGGGGTCAAGATTATGAAAATGGTTCTAATATAAAAGGAAAGCACCAAAGGGTTCAAAAGCGATTATGTTAGATATCACAACCAACAAAAATAATTTCCTACTCTTGAACACTTAAATTTTGTAGAAATAGCGAGTAGGGTTGAAGACTCATTATATAACCTAAAACAATGAATAAAAAAGAGGGTATTATATTGAATGAATTAATAATCGAAAATAAGACAACTGCAAAAATTATAATATGAAGGAATTGATAAGAAAAATTACAGCCAAGATATACCTTGATTTTAATTCCATTTATTTGATCATCGAATGGAAGTATAATTTTCCTTCTCAAATGAAATGGTTATGAGTATTAATAAGTTCTAATACTCTGATTTTCCTTAATTGTAATTTAGATGGAAATTGATCCTCAAATAAATCTTGTTTATCTTTCAGTCCCAAATTTGCTTTTCGGATTTAGATTGTAAACAGCTTTAAAGATTAGAAAAGCCACCAATTTCACCCAATAATACTCGAATTGAATATTTTCACAAATGCAATTCCAATGATTTAATTTCATCGAATGCATTGGATTTCTACTTTGTTGGATCTAATAAACACGAATGGGTTTAAAGATCCAAATAGAAGTATTTATTTGATATAAATAAGACATCAATATTTAAACCAAATAAAATCTCAAGAATACCAGAAATATTCAAACATTCAATAAGAGAAAAAACAATTGAGAATAATTCTCACAATTTTATTGAATCAAACTTTGATAATCTTGACTAGAATAAAGATTTTTGCCACTCATGACTTGAAATAGAAACAACAAAATGAAGAGTAGATGAAAATTACATAAAGCTAAAAAGATATCTAAACCAGTGAAAAGTTCTCCAAGCTATAGGAAAGGAGGAAGGTAAAGCCCTATGCTAAAATGGGAAACAAATCCCATAAATTTCAATACAAAGATCTTATCAAATTCACAATCTTAGAAATATATCTTCTCATTGTGTGCATTTTTGCAGGATTATTAAGAATCATTCACTTTAATGTAGTCCATATGAAGATCATCCTCCTTCCATTTGTCATAGGTGTCAACTTCCTTTATTTTTGCACCTGTTATCTTCAAGATTCTAGGATACAACATCTTCTCATTTCAATAGTAAGCAACATTTGTGTCCATATTTTCAGTTGAAGATTCAATTTCCTTGATTTTGATGAAATCTTCACCAAATCCTTGATTTTGCACCTAAAAGATAATCATGAAATGAATACCCCAAAATTAAGTACAAAATCAATTAAAAATGGGAAAGATATTATGTCAAAATAATGAAAATATAGCTTTATCTAATTACTTGAAATAAATTCAAGAACATTATATATGTCATGTACTTATTAGTCTTAATTTTACGCATAGTAATTTATTTCATCTTTTAAATTTGTGCAACACATATATGCATTACTTTCAAGTTCTCTTAAAAGGTAGAAGGTTTTACTTGATAATATTTTAGACTTAACCATAAAATCATTGTCCAATATTGGTTAGTAAAGTCAAATAAAAAGTATTAAAGGTATTATATTTCAAGTACCTCAAATAAGATTGGCTTTGGTGGAATTATCTATATCTTGTAATGATGCCAACTCAAATAGTGAAGTGGAAAGTTTGGTTGATGTATTTGACAGTTTTGAGTTTTTACTTGATATGGTTATTTGGTATGATATTTTATTTTCTATTAACATAGTGAGTAAAAAGTTACAATCTAAATCTATATGCTTCGACACTACTGTAGACCAATTAGGAGGTGTGATGGTGTTTTTTTATAAATATAGAAATGAAGGATTTGTATCTAGTATGAATATTGCCGAAAGCCTTGCACATGAGATGAATGTAAAGCCTACACTTCCAACTAGAAGTTGTATTATTAGGAAAGACAATTTGAAAAAAGTGATCATGATGGAGAAATGCAATCAACTGAGCAGTCCTTTAAAGTTGACTACTTTTCTAGTTATTGTTGATATGACAATTGCTTAATTGAAGAATATATTAAAGCAATTAATGACATTTGAAAGTATTTTTAGATTTGATTCAAATAAGTTGAGGGTTTTGGATAATAATAAACTAAAAAATTATTGCACCAATTTTATGATTACTTTTTCATATAATAATATGATGGATGTAGATTTAGATTACCTTTTTTTGAATTAGAAGTATCACAAATAACTTTAAGTAAATGTTAGCAGTTGAAATTCTTAAATTTGTTAAAGCTATAGATTATTGTCCAAATATTTTAATTACTTATTGAATTTTAGTAACTATATCTATGACTATAGCATCAGTTGAAAGAAGATTTTCAGAGTTAAAATTATCAATAGCCTACTTCAGGTCAACAATGCCACAAGAAAGATTAAATGGTTTGGTTATTTTATATATCGATAAGGATATATTAGACAATAATAATCTTTATATTGTTATTAATAATTTTACATCTAGAGATACGTGAAGATGCTTGGTATTTTCCAATATAAAGTTATTGTTTGACTGTTGTTGTTGTTTTTAGTGATTTTGCTGCTGCTAATATTTGCAAGATATTGTTAGCTACTATTATGATCATTTAGCCTTATTATTTTCTTAAGTATGTGGGTTGATGACTTTGTGACCTATGTATAGATATTAAAATTTGATAATTAAAATATATTTTTGAAGTTACATATTTGAAAATTACCGATTAATTGGAGCCCTTCTTTTTACTTTATCATGGACCTATAAAATGTTAAGAACAACCCTTATAGAAAATTAATGGAAGCACAAGATTTTATTTGAAGAAAAATGGTGTTAGATTTTGAAACTGAGAGTTGTGATTAGGGTCTGAGGCTTTCAATTTAATGAGACTTTGTTTTTTTGATGCTTCCAATGAGACTTTGTTGAATAATAATTTTTAATATATAATTAAAAATTAAGACGAAAGCCACCTCAACATGCTATAAGCTCACACAATATAATTATAGCGCCACATATACGAGGAATCGAGTTATACAACAATTTGTTGACGTGAGGAACCTATTAATAGATAAAATACCAGTACGGGGTTCACAACTTCTTTTAAAAATAAGTATGTACAAAGAAGTTTTATTCTATTTTATAAATTTCAGTCATTTATTTATATAAGTTTCATATAGATTTTACATAAATAAATGCGGGATTTATATAAATAAATGGTCAAGATTTATAAGACAAAATAAGACACTATAATGTTGAACAGAAAATCCTTTCTGCAACCTAAGGCAAGTGTAGAAAGCTTCTTAACTGCAAAACCGTAGAGTTCCCATCCCTGACACAATTGCAAGTATGGAAATATAAAGTATCACAAGTAATCTTTATTAAGCAGTAATACAAAACTCCTTGAAGTTGACGAAAGCATTCAGCCAAAAAAGTTGAGGATTATGACAATACTGAATGACCAAAAACTGAGATTCCCTCTTATTATTGGCAGAATATGCAAAGTTTCATTCAAATTTTTGGAACAATCCAAGATTCTCCTTGTGATATTAGCAGTAGAAATGTATCCCAAACAAAAATCTTCAGAAAATGGAGAGGTGAAATCCCAACTGCATTTTCATGAATGCAAGAACTGCCTAAAATTTCATGACAGTTGCAGCCAATTCCAGTAACTTCCCCAAAGCATCAGGGGAGAACTTTCTTGCAAATAAGTAGCAAACGTTTGTGGTCTGTCCATTGTGCCGACAAGTGGTCGAATTCCTTAGCCACTCCAAGAAGCCAACGGTGACATCAACTGTTCCAAAATTACGTGGATGGGATCCACCCCTAGACCAGTCAACCCATGTTAACGTTCTGTTTGCGTTCTTCTCCCCAAACTTCATGTACACAAACGTTGGCAAGTAATGCTCGTCGCTAATGCATGGGGAAGTGCAAAATTTCTGAAACAACGGAAAATATGTAGTGTCGGAGACAACCTCTACGGCTAGGTGACGGTTCATTTGAAACCACTGTGACCCTTTTTGCCATTGGTGAAACTGAACTACGGGTCTCATTTGTGAGCGAAAATGGCGACGGACCTCTGGGCCGGGCAAGTCGTTGTATACCGAAACAAAAGATTGCGCTGAACCCATTAAGTAAGTGTAAATAGTGGAGAAGTTGTATAGGGGAATACATGATTCTGAGATGAGAACGAAACGTCGGTTTGAGAAGTCCAACAGTGCATTGGCTAATAGGCGACGCTCTGCTTCAATCATTGAATTCTGTCCCCATTTAACCTCCTGCAATGCAAAGCGAACATTAGAGACTGTTGACTTTAGTGGTAACGCTTTCATGCTTCAAACATTAGTTATGATTCTTAGCTTTGTTCCTTTTTGTAGGATTTTAAGAAAGAGATATTTATTCATTCTTATGAGTTCAGTATATATATATTAATGTAATTAGTTTATTGGTTAGGTTAGCTGTTAGTTTTTTTTATTAATGTAATTAGTTTATTAGTTGGGTTAGCTGTTAGTTTTTTCCTCACGTGGTTTTCCCGTGCAGTTCATTTAT
>JANKYE010000010.1:10388451-10400180 GCA_032467995.1 Erythroxylum dillonii
ATTCCAATGGCTCCAATTTCAATCCCAAAATCATGTACCCAATATTTTAGTGCCATTGGATAGAAATTTTCGATACCGAAAACCAACCGGTTCGCCACTTGGCGATTTTTCCGGTCCGGGAATTTTCCCCGAAAAATTCCTAAAATTCCCCTAAAATACATACAAAAAATCACTCCAATTAATTTTTCAAACACAAATACCACATTGTTCACAACATAATTATATTTAGGCACAAATACCGGGAAATGTCAGGCATGCATGTACAGTTATTTTTCATTTGCACATTTCACTATTTACATGCAGACATATGCATGAATTTTTCACAACAATTCCTAAACCCTCTTAGCCCTTTACCAAATTACCATTCTACCCTTCCTGTAGGAGGTGGGATGTTACACTATATGCTTGACTTATTATCACCTTTCTCCCTAAAGGCGCGCTAACAATTAAAGGACTCTTCAAAGGTACTGAATTCACACTATGTAAAGTCATACTTGCAGAAACAATTGAATGCGTGGAGCCAGAATTAATCAACACATATACTGCAGAATTAAATAACCGAGCCATACCTGTGACAATATCAAGTGCGAATGCCGCTCCCTCCATGGTCATGGCAAACACCCTTGTCTAAGCCTGACCCCTTGGTCTTCCTGAAGGAATAACCTTCTTTCCAACTCCATAACAACCTACTTTAGCGACTGGCCTGGTCCTCACTGTTTCTGCTCTTCGTGGGGCTTACAACTGGGACCCCTCTTGTTTTATTGCTAAGGGGCAATCCCTGATCATGTGTTCCTTCTCTCCGCATCGGAAGCATGCTTCAAGTAACTTAAAGCACTATCCTTTGTGAAGCTTCCCACAATGCTCGCATTGAGGGTTTGTGTATTTACTTCTCCCCGTCCTTCCAGTGCCTCTTACACTTGAGGCTTGCCCCGAGACTACTCTTGCCTGCTTGTTCTTGATAGGACCACTGCTTCCCACTTCACTCTGAGTATGGTAACTCCTTGTACTCCTCTTGGGCCTTGGAATACTCATCCCATTCTTAGTAGACTGCTCCCTGTTCTTCCTCTTCCTACTCACTTCATTTATGATATTCTCCAACTTCTCAGCCTGTAGTGCTGCATCTACCAATTGCTGGTAATCACAGAAATTGTGGATCAAGACTTTTTACTTGATCCTTAAATGCAGTTCCCTCTTAAACTAGCGACACTTATCTTCCTCATTAGCAACATGTTGGTCGCATACCGTGACAGCTGGGTAAATCTCAACTCATATTCTCTCATACTCATGTCCCTCTGTGTGAGATTTAGGAACTCTCAAGCATTCTCTTGGATATAGACTCTTGAGAAGTATTTCCTCCTGAAAGCCTCCAAAAAGTCTCTCCATGATAGTATCGGAGGCATAACTGACTATGGGGCACTGATTCCTACCAGTGAAGTGCAGCCCCTATAGCAAGTTGACTGCATAGTCCAATTTCTCTTCATCATTGCACTTTATCTTAATCAGGACTCTCTCTGTCCTCTTCAACCATGCTTTTGCCTCTTCAGGGTTTGTAGTCCTGTTGAAATCTACAGCTCCATACTTGCAAAGCTTATCATACTACCCACTCCTTTCCACTGGAGCTAGCACCGGCACTCATGACCCTTGGCCCATGGCATAAGTGAAAGCCTGAGCAAAGGCCTGAAAGAACTGCGGGTCCATAGATGGCATAGGGGGAGGAGGCGGTGGCACTTCATGTTGCACACTAGGTGCCTCAGAATCAGGAGCAGGGTGTGTCCCAGCATCTTGCGGGATGTAGGATTCATCCATGCTCCCTTGGCGAGAGCTAAATCGAGTCACAACTCCTCGAGTTCTCTTTTGAGGCGGCATTTTTCACTCCTTCAATATAAATCCATTTAAAATCTTTAATTCATGCAAAACAATTTCAAATCATGTAAAACAACTCAAAACAATGCAAGTTGTTCATGTTAAAAAAAATAATGCACGTACCCTAATCCTAGTTGCTTTGATATCATAAGTGTTAGACACCCCGCTCTCGTGAGTCATGAGCCTGACGTCCTAAATGACATCTGGACACATGTCCCACAGGGGTGGTGTGCCCCCACCAAGATAAACACCAAGGCAGCTTACTTCTACTATTTCCGAACAGATGCTTGAGAACCTAAAGCAGGAAATTCAATTTAACTTGTTTAGAACATTTGTACTCTATGTCTCCAATTTATTTGGAGACAAGAACTGACTCATTTGGAGATCCTATAATAAAGTAATGGCTAAAAGAATTGGACATGGTTTTGACCTCAATGATATTGCACCTGCCTTGGGGCAATTAGCATAACTGTCATTAGGGATATTGGGTTAAGATCATCTTAGGATGATTTCAAAAAGGACTTTGAAATCAACAATTTTGAAGAAGACTTTGAGGTCAGATTTTATCACCTGGAAGGTCAAAGCGAACCAGAAGGTAGGTATAGATGAAACCAAATGAAAAAGTAGACTAATGGAAAAAGACAGACAAATGGGAAAATTTGCCATAACTTTCCCTATAGATATTGGATTTGTGTGTTCTTCTTATGGTTCGAAAGAAGACTTCAAGATCTACATCTTTCCTAAGACATAGAAGATAGATTCTATCATTGGAAGGGTCAAAAATGGAGCAAAAGATAGGTACAGACGGAACCAAATGAAAAGCAGATGAATCAGAAAAAAGTCGATAACTTTTCCTACAGACATTGGATTGGGGTGTTCTTTGAATGGTTAGAAAGAAGACTTTAAGATATAAAACTATTATGAAGACCTTAAAGACTGATTCTATCATGGGTCAAACATTAAGTAGATGATAGCTACAGAAGAAACCAAATGAAAAAGCAGACTAATGGGAAAAGATAGACGAATGGGGAAAATTGCCATAACTTTCCCTACAGATATCGGATTTGTATTTTCTTTGGATGGTTCGAAAGAAGACTTCAAGATCTACAACTTTTATGTAGATCTCAAAGATAGATTCTATCTCTTGAAGGGTAAAAAATGGAGCAGAAGGTAGAAGATAACAAAAGATAAACGACTCATCATCACAGACAACACGTCATCACAGAAGAACACAAACAAAACATCATCATAGACAACATGCCATCACAGAAGAACACATACGACACTTCATCACATAAGAAACAAAACACAAATGACATGTCATCATAGAAGAAACAAAACACAGACAACACGTCATCACAGAAGAAGCAAAACATAGAAGAAGCTGAACGCAGAAGATACATCTTCCTTTATAAGGACCATAACTTTCAGCTCAGATGTCCAAAAATTTCATATTATACACCGTTGGAAAGATAAAATAAAGGCCTACAACTTTCTAGAAGACTTATTTGCCAAGATCAGCCTAGATTAATCCAAATTTTCCCCCGAAGTTAGAACACAAAATTTTCCCTTATGAAAATTTAAAAGAATGAGCACACAAATTTAGGACAGTCATGGGCAAAAATGCAAACATATCTCATTTTCAACAAAAGATAAAGTTTTACAAAGATTTAGTGGACATTTCAAGCCATAAATACATTAATACATCAAAATCCCAAAAATACAAAAGATACATGAACTATGATTTGCTCAAAATGCAACTAAAGCCTTGCTTTACAAAATTTTTTTAAAAACAAAATAACCAAAACTAGGAGTGCTGCCTTGCCCCTTGACCTACTCAATATCCTGCTCATCACCTGAATGTGTGGGAGGAGATTGGGGGTGAGCTTGGAGCCCGTGAGTAACAATTTTATAGTTTGTAATAAGCAAAAACATTTATAAATCATTTTCAATGCAGAAATTTATGTGTATGCAAATCATGAATGCATCACTCATATCAACTTGTCATGAACACATAAACATATCAAATGGTTTGGGTATGTCCAAAACATGATGCACTACACATTTCCAAAATAATGGTCCTATATAGTCATAAATTCTTGAGGGAATTCCATACCACTAGCGGGTAGGCGGGAGAAGCCAATACTTGGGTCAACGTGCACGTGACAGTTCTTGAGAGACTACCACAAACCTATATAACACATAAATGTCAAAATCTTGTAAGCTTGATGCCCACAATGGCACATTCTCTTAAAAACTTGCTTTTCACATGCTTGTTATACAGTAAAAACCATTTCCAAAAGTATGGTTTCATAATCATGCATATTTCAAAGAATCATTTTAAAAACAACTTTTCATAAATCACCACACAAATCATGTATAAACATGTAGCACATTCTTGCAGCATTTAAAAACATTAAATGCACATGAATGAGGTAGTTGCAAAATTATTTACTGTCATTTCTTGACTGAAAACTTTTATTGGCTTATTTCTTAACTATAAAAGTGAAACTCACCTTGAAATCCTTTATTATGGCTTATTCCAATATACCTCTCCTTTTGCTCCTCTTGTCCTTCTTGATTTTTTTCAACATTAACAAAAATCTCAAATCAATAGAATTCAAATTGAAAAACCCAAAGAACCAAATGCATAAAATTGATTATAAAATACTTATACCCATACATTTCCTAAGCTTTTTGAACCAAAAACCTTTCAAAACTCCAAAAGATTAAAATCAACTTACCTTGAATCTTCACCAAACAATGAGCTTCTTGGCTCTAATGGAAGCTCTAATCTTCTTTTTCCTTCTTCCTTCTTAAACAACTTCAAAATCACTCTTGAAGGCTAAGAAAAATCATAACCTAGCTTGCTCTTCTTTCTTTCCCCTCTTTTCTCCTTATATGACACTCTCACCCTCTACTCTCCTCTAGTCACGTTTTTTGGCTTCTTCCTAAAGAAAGACACCCCATTTTCTTCCCTTTTATACCATTAATGATTGCTCAAAGTTCATTTTGCCCTTACTGAAAAGCTTACGTTCTTTCATCCTTAAGAGACTTGCCTAAAATGCCTTTTATGCTATACACTCCTAACACTTTAATTCAATTCACCTATGTCACACAATCTCATTCACATTAACATGCTAATTAACTCCAACATACATTAATCTAGCAAGACCCCAAAATTAATATAATCATGCTTAATTAAATAAAAAAATTCAAGGGTGAACAAAACTCCTTTTTAAAATTCAATTCACTCTGGCCAAAAAATTTCATAAATCATTACTAATCAAGAAAAAAAGAATATTCTCTCTAATTACTTTAGAGTGACAAACCTTATATTGACTTACTCAACTATCTACATATGGTTCATACTGTATCCAATTACTACCGACTGAATTATCCTAGGATGATTCATAAGTAGCATCAAAACACAGTAATTTGCACACTAGATATCTTGGTAATCTCAAGTCTGAGGATCAATTATACAACCATCATTATGAGATAATTCATAGACACATAAGTAATATTTTATTCAGAGTTCTTATAATCGGGTCAGTTCAGTGACTTATTCTCTAATAATCACCCATACATTAGTTTAAGTATCTCTATACTTTAATTTATGAGATCAATTGCTTTCTTCATAAGAAAGACACATAACTACAACTAGTCTTTATGAAACTACAACAAGGAACATTTAGGAATAACATATAAATGTAAATTGAATCTCATAATTATGATCTCATCATAATTTCAATTACACAGTAATTATTATAAGGATTTTATCTTTAGTATTAAAACATAAAATATTAATTATATTAATACATAAAAATAAATAAAGCCTTTTCATTAACTCAAAATAATGTCATACATTAATTTGCATCCAATTAATTAGCTGCAAGGGCATAAACTAACAGTGACATCATTGCTTTATCCCTTTGGTGTATCTGATGAATCTTTTTTTGTGTTAATTGTCGGTCCTACTTCCTTAATAATTAGGCTATAAATTTGACTGTAAATGCTTTATATTTGAGTTTGTAAAGCTTATTTTTATCTCCAAGTTTGTGATGACAATTTGTATGTTTAGTGCCAGCCAAATCTTTGATGAAGACATCATTATAAATTCTAGAGGGTGATGGAGAAGAAGAAAAAGAAGAAAGAAGAAAACTTTTGTTGCTCCACATTTTTTCCCATTGATTTTAAATGTGAAAAATGATGAAATTATTTAGATGAAAACTTGAGTGAAAATCACTTCATTGCTTATGTGTTGAAAATGCTACCTGATTTTATCTAGTAATGATTGTATTGATGAAGTCAATTTTTCTCTCATCATGATTGAGTTTCTTAGCCTAATTTTATTTGGTCAATCAATACTGTGTGCTATTCATTTCATAGAGTAATTGTCCACTTCTTTAACATACAATTTTGCACTTATTTTGTAGATAGGACTATTTAAAGGAGATTTACAAGCCAACTGTGCTTACCTAATCAAGGTATCTCTAGATCTTTACCCTTTTGATCTAATGTTCACATATTTATTTTCTTTTAATGGTTTTAGAAAAGAATTATTGTATAAGGCTTCTGCCTATTCTTATTTATTTGTTAGGAGTGAAGTTAGCCATGATTTGGCGACAAGATTGGTTCTGCTTTGTTTTTTCAGTTAGAATTGTTGGTAGCTAAGAATCTTATTGTAGAAATTTTAAATGAAACATCAGATCCTTATGATATCTTTACTTTTGGTTCAGAAAAGCAATTCAACGTAGTTCATCCATTCTTCTTATGTACTTTTGGCTTATGTTATCTGGTAGAGTCTATTTTTTTGAATTGGTAAAGGTGATTTGGATCCAAGATTATGTGATACTAATCCATATATTTGAGAGCCAAGGATGGAGCTATGGTATAGGATACTCTAACATATTCTTTGTCACTATATGGGAAAGCTTTCCTTAGTGACACTGGAATTTTAATTTTAAAATTTTAAGTAACTATTGTGCTCTTTCTTCTTTTACGAGTCAGATGCTTAATTATGCCTTCTATATCAATTTATTGTTTCACTCTAATTTATCTTTGTTGTAGGACAGTGATGATTAAGATTGGACAATGAGATACTTAGTAAAAAATTTTGGATCGCCCATACACCTTGGTTTTGTTTGGTATTTAGAATTCACTTATATTCTATATAAAATGGAGGACGATATTGTAGATGAATATTTAGCTAGTGTTTTTTTTTTTTGCTTTTGTATTTTGAATGTGTTAAAGGATTGCATTTTACAATACCTTATGAACTATATATTATATATAAATGCATTTTTTTGTCATTTACATTTGATAGTATGTACACAATTCATATGATCATATAAGTGCATTTTTTGTTATTTACATTTAATAACGAAAGAATAAATTATTGCTTTTATTATTTGTTGCCTAAAAAAATTCGCTTTGTTAAAATTTTTGCAATATCTATTTAACATTGTTGTTATAGTTTAAAACTAATGTATTGTCTTAATCAAAACTTAAAGCAACATTTTTTATTTTGTTGCCTAATAAAAAAAATGTTGCTTTATACTTATTACAACGCCACTTCTTGTAACAATGTGAATTTTGTTGCCTTAATAAAAAGGCAACAATAATTATTCTTATAGTTACATTTTTATTTGTTCCTTAGAACACATTTTAAAGAGTTGTACCTTTCTCTGTCAATAATTATACAATTCATTATTTTACCTTATCAAAGCACCACATCTTGTTACCCTGAAATCCAACATTATAGAAGATGGGAACAATCTAAATAAGTCAACTAAGCCAAACATGGCATCCAAATCTAACCTTGAAAGACCCCGACATAACCCAAAGTATCTCCATCATTTAGATCAGCCTAGGTCGGTCTTTGTGTCACAACTTCTCGCAGAGTGAAACTATAGCATAAAGAATCACTCCATGACTATAGCCTTAATGGCAAAAATAAATATGGATTTATTAACGAATTATTGAAACAACTAAGCAATGATGCAAGCAAAGAATAAGAGTAATGGATATGTTGTGAAACCCTTTTAAAAACTTGGATATTGATTTCAATCTCCAAGGATATAGCAGCCATCGTCTTTTATTGTGATGGGGAGCAACTAGTTTGGAATGAGTCACATCACTGCCATTTATTGAAGAGTTAAAAAGGCAAAATTTTGATCAATTAGTTGCTGCTCCATAAAAAAGTTGAGAAAGATGCATCAAATTCATTCCCTTTACTCAAGTGTAGTGCTAACAAATCCTACGCTTAGCAATAACAAATTTTTTATAGGAAATCAAATTGGTAATCCCTCAACACATGATGAACTCTACGGTAAAGCTTTTCATTTTAATTATCAAGGTAGGAAAAACACATGGATCCTTGATAATAGAGCAACATATCATATTATTTATAAGCTTAAGTTGCTCATAAATTCTAAGACTGTTTAGAATAAAATAGTAGAAGTTCTAAATGGAACCCAAGCCAATGTTTCACATATTGGACAAATTGTGTTCTCATCCGACCGGCTTCTTGAAAATGCTTTATACGCCCCAATTTTCCAATTAAACCTTATTTCTATGTGCAAACTTGTCTATCATTCCTTTTGTTATCTCCTATTTCTTTCCCATTTTTTGTGATATACAACCCACTCTTAAGGAAGATGACTATAGGATAGGGATTGAATGAGAGAGACCTTATTACCATGATAAACCATAAAAGGTCTCATACAATTCAATCTCTAGCACCATTTCTTGGCATTAACATTTTAGACACCATTGAAATAAAGTGCTTGTTTTATTTTCCTTTTTAAATAAAAAATTTGATGTTTATGATTGTTTGGCATGTCTATTTTATTGAATAAAATTTCCTATCAAACATCTTTTGAGAAATTACATCTTGATATTTGGGGTGGTTACCATATTGCATATATCTTTAGGGTTGATATTAACATGCACCACGGAAGGATTGTTTTCGATCTTGAGGAATTAAGAAGGATGGAAATTTTGAATTTAACAATCAAGAAAATAAGGATACACAAGGTTTAATTTCTACGACACCTCTTGGAAACTTATTCCAAGCAATACCGATGATTAAAATAAAACTAAGAGAAACAAACAATCGACATGCCATAATTGGGAAAGCAATTGATAAGTGAAAGATGGTTCAAGAACAAGAGAATAATGTTTCTCCCTATTGAAGTCGACAACACTCAAGCAATTCTGATCTTAAAGTTATGAAAATTTGACCTAAAGACACATATTTATACCTAGGTTAAATAATAAAAGGTTGGGCTAAAATACATGGAAGCCCAAAATAAAACAAAGATAAAAAATAAATAAATAGGTCTGATGTGTTGTGTCACTACTGGATCTATATGGTCTTGGGCTATTTTAATTCTTCATCACTTAAGCCCAAGACTACTAGATCTATATGGTCTTGGGCTTAAGTGATGAAGCATTAAAATAGCCCAAGTCTTCGTGTCTTCAAGCTCCAAGTGTATCCAGTCCAAGAATTTGAGTTAAATGGATTAGTTTAGGCTCAATTCCATTAATCTCTCCTCCAATAGACTTGGAGCTCGCCATTCTCTCAAGATAAAAGCCTACATGCGTATAAAGAGTCTCTTTAAATCTCTTGATCCTAGCTTTGGTCATGGGCCCTTCTGGCATGGCTAGCTCTCTGTCTGGCCTTGATCGATTGTCCATGATCCCACTTACATCAGTCCCTCCCTCTTCAAGAAGATTCATCCTTGAATCTGAATCCATATCCAAAGGAGAAAGATCAGCAACATTAAAAGTAATGGACATATTATACTCACCTGGAAGATCAATTTTATAGGCGTTGTCATTGATTCGCGCCAACACTTGAAATACACCATCACCCCTAGGATCCAACTTAGATTTCCTTTGGGTAGGAAACCTTTCCTTCCTCAGATGCACCCAAACCTAATCACCAGGTTCAAAGGTCGCCATTTTTCGGCCCTTGTTGGCTTGCTTCGCATATACCTTGCTCCTCTGCTTAATATGTTGCCTTGTCTTCTCATGCAACTCCTTGACCATCTCAGCTTTCCTCTTGCTGTAATACCCCATATTAAGGGTTAGGATATTTTTATGCTTTACATATGTGAATATTTGCTTATTTGTGCATAAGCATTTTGGACACATACAATAATTGTACATGCATTCATGACATTTTCAGGTATAATTGATTTATAAATGCAAATTATGGATTATTTGTGTTAAAAATTTATTTGAAGAGCGTTATTAGTATTTCAAAATTTTTGGTGAATTTTAGAAATTTTCAAAACAAATTTAGTACATTTTGGATATTTGACGAATTATTCTAGCTGAAAATTTTATTTGGAGACTTTTAGTAATATTTTCAAATTTTTGGGAATTTTAGGAATTCTATAAAAATTTTGGGGTATTTTTAGATTAAAAAATATTAAAATAATGGACCAATTACAAAGTGACATGTGGCAGCTTATATATGAAACATTTGACTACTTGTATTGTAACAAATGGGCAATGTCTGTGGTGCTTGAGTGACAAGTATCTATCATGCAAAAACCCACGAAGTTGGTTCTGAGAAAAGAATTACTGTAGCTTTTGGATCACCGAAAACATTGTCTGCTTTGTGTCCCTTGAAGTGAAACACACGTTAAAACAATACTTAATAATGATATACAGAAGCACAAGAAGGGGGTGAATTGTGTATTCTTTTCGTTAATCCCCTTTTTAAAAATCGTTCGTTAAAAAACAACTTGTTCCTTTTACGAAAACTACTAAGTATCAAAGTTATAGATAGTTTTAGAAAACTTGTCTAAGACAGTAAACTCTAAAATTGAAAGATAAGAGAGATTAAGGGTTGAGAGATTTTGACACAGCAATTTTTATATTGGTTCACCCCAAACCGTGGACTACGTCTAGTCCTCAGATGTCTTTCTGAGATTTCACTATCTCTCAAAACTTTACAAGTATTCTTTGTTTCCTAGCCTCTTCAGGTCTCTTACAGTTAGTAATCTTTCACTCTTAGCCTCTTCAGGCTATCTGCACTACTTTCAACTAAAAGGTTTTTTGAGCTTTGTTACAGAAAAAAATAGCTCTAGATCTTTCGCACAAAAATTTCTCTCGAGAATTGCTAAGCTTTTAATTTCGCTAACTTTGCAATCTTCAACTCCGACTTGTATTTATAATCTTAGTCTCCAACTGCTTCTTAAATCTTCAAAGAAACGGTTATTCAGTTGAGTTCTGTAACTAACTCAAACTGATGCATCTTTTGATTTCTTCTGTCTGCTTTTCTTACGTCTGCTTTTCTTTCGTTTGCTTTTCTTGCATCTGCTTTCTTTCGTCTGCATTTCTTGCGTCTACTTTCTTTCGTCTGCATTTCTTGCGTCTGCTTTTCTTCCGTCTGCTTTTTGTATCTTTTGCTTATGTCTGCTTTTTCATTTTAGCTTCACCATTTGTTTTTCATCAAAATCATTTAGTGAAGTCATTTTGACTTAACAATCTCCACCTTTTTTATGATAACAAATACTCACATTAGTAAAATGAACAAGACATATACAAAATATAAGCTTTCACCAAAAAATTACACTACAGAACTATATCTTCTTGTGTTCTTCAATCTTGTGATCTTCTATTCATTTTCCTCCTCCTATCTTTTCTGTTTCTCCTTTCTCCCCCTATTTATTATTAACCAAAAAAAATATCTTACGACCGGAGATGCTTCAATACTTCTGTCATCATTTCCGTCAATCCCTTTACTTCTATGCATAGTTGAATGATTTCAGCTTGTAAGTCAAAAGATGAAGTCGGTCGATAATCTTTCCTCTGTGGTTCTTCTTCAGAAGCAATTGTTGTGTTAT
>JANKYE010000010.1:10404220-10417758 GCA_032467995.1 Erythroxylum dillonii
GTGCTTAGTTTGATAGGTATGATACAAATGAATGTATGTTTGAGTGAGATAAATAAGCTTCCGCAAATGTTTATCTCGTCGGCTGTCCCGACGGGTCACCCCAGGTTCAACCTTGGGGGTCGGGACTCGGGCCCAACGGTCTTCGATTTCGACTCCGTTTTGGACAGTTGGGTTCCGGGAACGGGGTCCAGCACTGTTCGACTGGGTCCCGGGAACGGGGTCCAACACTGATACCAAATGTAAAATAAACCACAGCACATATGCATCTTATACACAACATTACGTAAAGATACATGCAAATAATTAAATGGAAGCGTAACCGAAACCATAGTACCTCCAGCCATTGTCGATGATGATCCTCTTGATCTGTGAGTGTTTTGAGTTTCTATCATCTTCCTGAAGCAAGCTCGATGGTGTAGCCTCTGATGCTCGGTGAGGACAGGGACTAAAAACCGATGTTGGTTTTAAACAGAAGCATAACCCACTGCATACCTGTCTCTGGCCATCACAAAGACAAGTAGTCGAGATTATGGGTGACAAAATGATGTAGTAAGTTAAGGGTTCATTATTAAATGGACAATATACAGGTAGGTAAGGTAGGGAAAGGTTTGACCCAAAAAATTCTTACATTATGAAAAATATTCAGTCAATCAAATTCTTCGAGATTAAAATTTTAAACTTTAGAAATGTTAATTTTATTTGTAGTTAATGATATCAAGACCTTTCCATATTGGTTTGTTAAAATTATGCTATATAATATGATTTGATCTTAAAAGTTTATATAATTTAACAATAATTTAAATATGAATTTCCAATATTAAAAATAATTCATTTATAATTTCAATCAATTCATTAAAACATATTTGATCTAGATTATAAATCTCTACTAAAATTTTAATAGTAAATAACATAATATCAATAATGAGAATCATCAAACTATTAAGATTTCTATAATTAAATTATAAATATTTTTATATTATAATCACTTCTAGACTATTAACTACATTTAGTTTCAGTACAAAATAGTTTTCATGGCAAATACTAATTTAGGAATGTGTTACATTTCGTACTCATATCTAATAACTTTTGGCAACGTTTTTTAACTGTGAACAAAGTTTTGTAGTAACAATTTTTTACCTAGAAAAAAACTTTTGACATCATTTTTTAATAGTAAACTAGGTTTTGAAGTAAAAAAATTTTAGCTACGAATTATTTTTCATAGCTAAAACACAAATTTTTTCCAGTTCTTACAACTATTAGCTACGTTTTCTAACTACAAAAGATGTCGTTTACATTATTTTTGAATTCTACTTGCTTTCAATAAAATTTTTTGCTACGACAATATGTTCGTAGTGAAAAAAGAAGAATTCAAAAACAATGTAAACGACGTCATTTTCTCAACTTAAATGACGTCATTTTTTAGACTGATAATCTAAACATAGATTGATCTCCTCTGCCTTTTCTTCTTCTATCTTTATATTATGGTTGCTCCAACAATGTCTTCGTCTTTTCTCTTCATGGTTTTCCTCTTTTGTGTTTGTTTTCTGGCTACTTACCTTTTTTAATCGCGTTGCTCCTCTTCAATCATCATATTTTTCGCTTAAACAATGTCTATTCCACCTATTCATAAGTGCTCTTCTTCTCTCATCATTGTGGTGCTTAAGTAATGTCTTCTTCTCTCACCACCTGCATTTGTTCTCTTTTTTATCCCTTTAGCGTTTACTTTTAATTTATTATTTCAAAGTTGTTCTTCTTTAATTTTTTCCGTTCAAGAGAGTTCTTTCATTTTTTATGTTCTAGAATTCCAGTTAATGTATGGTTAATATATCTTAGGGATGAGTCAACTGATTTATATAGTCTACTTAAAGACTTCATGTTCACCTTCTAAACTCCCTAAGCTTGCATTTTAAGCTTTACGGTTTTCGGGTTGTTTTCTTTTTATTTTTGATTCTTTTGTTTCTATCTCGTCCTGTTCTTTTCTTGTTCATGTTTTCTTGAAAAGGTTTTTTCTTTTCTTTGCTTATTATTTTATATATAGCCTTGTTTTGGGAAGATTGCTTCAAGCATAATTGTTAGTCAGGTGCAATCAATGTTTCAGTTTGCTATACTTCTGTAACATTTCGTTATCCTATGTCAAGGGTCAGAACCCTAGAATAGTATATATGAGAGAGTATTGAGAAATTAGGAAGTTCATTTCTTGCTCATGCATAATATAGCATACACACACACACACACACACACACGTAAATATTGATTTTTGCACATGAAAATGACTGTACATGCATTCATTGACCTTTTCCAGGTATAATTGATTTTATAAATGTGATTTATTAAGAATTGTGGTTTAATTGTATTAAAAATTGATTTGGAGAGTATATGTATTGATTTAGAATTTTTTGTGAAATTTAGGAAAATTCTAAAATTTTGGATATTTTTGGACTAGGAAAAATGCCAAGTGGCAAGATAATTGTTAAATAGTAGTAGAATTGACTGTCAAATGACAGTGAAAATTTTGATAAATGACCTTGTGATTTATTGATAAGAGTCATTGAAAATTGGGAGACAATTTGATTAGAAATTGGAAACAATTAGACTAGTTTTTAATAAGGGTCCAAATAGGACCATAGGAAGGTGACAAGTGGTAGTGACATTGGTTTTTCAAGTGAAAGAATCATGAGAGAGAGGAGTGGTGAGTGCTCTCTATCACGATTCTTTCACTTGAAAGACCAAGTTAATTGTTTTGTCTTTCATTTCTACTCTTGTCTTCATCTTTTTCGTGGCTTTCTCTTCTTCTTCATAAATTTTGATTCACCAAACCTTCATCAACGTTACACCTTGCTTTCATCTATCAATTGCTATCTCCACCTTGTTGCCTCTTTCATTTGTCACTAAAAACCTATCCCTACCACCTTTAGAAGATGAAGATCGTATGATGCTTAGGAGCTAGGGTTGGGTGATATTTTGAAGATTTTGGAGCTAAATCAAGTAAGCAACTTGTTAATCTTTATGGGTAGTATTAAATGAAGCATGTATGATGATAGTTAAAGGTTAAATGGACATAAATGATGTTTTATGTATGATGAACGTGAGTGATGAAATGTGTATGTAAATGTCTTGGTTTTGTATATGTATGATGATTAATGATTCGTAAATTATTATAGAGATGTTTTTAAGGTAAAATGATCATTATAATGGTGTTTGGACGAGTGTAGTAAATTGATGAATGAATGAACATGTTTGATGCTCTATTTTTGGGTTAATGATCAAATATAGATCATGATTTGTCTTGTGAATGTTTTGGAGTTGAAATGGAGTTGAGAATGAAGAGGAAATGAAGTACAAAAGATGATCTATGTATAAGATGCGTTAGGTGTAAAAGGTAGGAACTTTTAAAAATCTGGAAAATTGGAGAAGAGAGAGAGAGAGAGAGCTGGAAAATTTTAGCTGTAATATTTTTACTGATTAAACATCTGTATTTTAGCCATAACTTGTTCTGTAGTTATCTAAATGAGATGATTCTTGATTTGGATTATAATAGAGACATATGGCTACATTTTTTATGAAGACATTGAATTTAAATTATGTTCTTAAGAGTCTCAAAATTAGACATGAAGTTGAGAACTGGGTGCAGCAAATTAGTAGATGAATGTATATGTATATGTTTGTGTTCTGTTTTGAGAGTATGAGAATATGTTATATTTTGAGTGTTTATGATCAAGTATGGAATATGAATTGTGTATGGATGATGTTGAGTTTAAATTAAGGTATACTTGAAGAAGTATCAACTTGAAATGATGAATGTTGAATATGAATTGTTTGAGACTTAGGAATGAGATAAGTTGTGGAAAAATGGTAGGAATTCATGAATGATGAGAATTAGTTGAGAGTGATGAATCAAATGAGTACAGATTCGATAGATTAATGAAATAAAATTGTTAGTTGACTTGTTAGTAAATGATGATGCATTAGAGGAAGTGAATTTGGGAAATTTTGGAGTGAAAGTGAGGTTAGGATAGATGTAGAAATAATTGGGAATGCTCTTGAGTGAGTTTTGTCTCACCTATGTCTGTTAAACGGATATTAAGTCCACTAAACGGATCTTCTCATGTTTGGAAAAACTCCTAGCCTCGTCCATGTCCATTAAACGGATTTTAGGTCCGCTAAACGAACTTTCACGGGTCTAAAAAATGTCCTAACCCAGTTTATGTCCGTTAAGGGGGGAATGTATGTCTGCTTAGCAGATATTCACAGGACACTTTTTAGTAATTTGTGATTTTGGCCTTCTAAATGGCAAAATCTCTCTTTGGGGTCTTCACTAATGTTGTAGATCTTGAAGTCCTCTTCAAAAGAATTCTAGAATGACATTAATCTGACATCTACAGCAAAAGTTATGACTTTTGTCCCAAGATATGTTTTTTTATAAATGATTGACTTATTAATGTTTTTCCCATGAGATATGTAGGCTTGATTTTGATCTTGAATGAGCCTAGCTGATGTTGGATTGAGTGATTAAAGTAAGGAAAGTGTATTAGGTATTAAGGAATGATTCAAAGATCATGTTATTTGGTTATGAGATGAGTATTAAGGAAATGTACCCGGGATTGTCATTGAACATACATTGTACATATTCCATATACATATGTGCATAAATGAATACTTAAAATTGTGCAAAGTTGTGATGTGTGTAAATGTGTATGTATTGCATGATTTAGAGGTGCATTTGGAACGTCAACATCCAGACGTTGCCGGGTCTTTGAGGCAATAGCTTCTGGAGCGATCTGTGAGTAACCTAAATAGCCATACTTAATTAATTGTTGCTTTAAATTATGTATTGAACTGTTTTGTGGAATTAAATGTGTTGATTCCGGACAATGAAGGTCCGAGGCTTCTAATGTATATATGTGATATTTGAAGTGCTCCGTATATGTGAATGTGAAGAAATAAGTGTTACTTAACATTTATGTTAAATGCCGGACCAAGGTCCGATGATAAATGTGTTCTAAATGTAAAACTGAAATCTGATGATTGTTGAAAATATGTAAATGTGATGCATTCCATTACATAAATGCATAAAAGATAAAGGCAGTTGTGACCAGAGTCGCTAGTATAAAGAGCTTAAAGCTCAGAGTGTGATAAGAGCCTCTGGCTCAATTGTGAATGTACTCAATATCCACTAAGAGATATGAGACATTATTTGATACAGCTCAGTATCCACAAGGGATATGAGCTAGTAAAAATACATTCGGTCACAACAAAGTAATAAATGAAAGTGAGTCTTATATGCATTGCATTTATAACTGATATGTGCTTTTTAAATGATTGAAATGTACTGTTGACTTGTCTTTGAATGAGAGCGTGAAATGTGTGAACAAAGTGCTATGCAATGCAACATGATAATAAGTGGAATGATGTGAATTATGTAGTTATATATGAATTGATATGTTGTATGACTTGAGTGAACCATCGAGGATGATTATCTCACTGAGTTCGCAAAACTCGCCAAAATTGCAACATTGATATTTCAGGGCCAAGAGAGGACACAAGTGACAAAGAGACTTTACAAGAAGCATAGTTCTTGTACCTTTGGAAGGAAGAAATGACTCAAAGGTCGGTCAGCCGAGATTGAAGGACTAGATAGAAATTTTTTTTAATTCCTAATGTTTATAGCATATTTTGTAGTTAGTTCTAACATTGTCCATATTTGGATGATAATGTAAAGCTACAATGTACATATTGTTTAAGAAAAGAAATGAGGAATTTGGTTTTTAAATATTGTATCTTTCTTTATGATGCCTTATAAGAGAATATGATTGCTCTAGCATGCCATTACTATAGGTTATGTACTGGAATGTCCTTAGGATATTCTGGTATATATTCTAAAGTAATGGGGTGCTACAACTTCTTTTCAAGATTTACATTTTTGTATTTTACTCTCTCTCCCTCTTTGTCTTTCTCTTTTTCATGTATGAAAGTATGTAAGGAAGATTTTCATGTTGTAGATTCTAAAATTTTGTGTCCATTGAAAGTTGTCATATCAATTATAGTTGTAATAATTTTAGTGAAACTTCTATTGTTGCCAACTTAGGTTATCTACTTCTTGGTCCTCAATTTTGTCATAAGTTTGAGTACTTTGGATAGATATTCTAAGCTTTAGCACTTAACATTGAAACAACTTTCTACTTTATCAATTAATGTTAAGACAAAACACATGTAAAAAGCCAAAGAATGTACATAAACATATAAGAATATTTTTTTTGCTTTAATTTACATTTATTAGGTTTTAGATATTATAGTAATTTAATAGAAATTGAATTTTAATTTTAATTAAACTTTAATTAGAATCATAAATATTTCTAATTAAATACTAATTATGCCCAAATAAGGTCCAATATCTCATATTGTCCTTATTTATTAAATATCTCATAATCAATCTTAAAGTTTCTCAAACTTTACATTCAAGTTCAACTTAATTAAAATATATTTGCTCTCTTCAACTCGGTCTTTATATGTGACATATTAGGTTCTCAAATATATTGGTAATAGATACAAATTATAACCCTAAATCATATTTAGGATTATATAAATTAAACTCATTTAATTTATTTTTAATACCCTAATTAAACTCCTTTAATACTTTACTACTCTGTTCCGAACATGTGTTAGTCTTTTTACATTGTATTAATGTCTAGCCTTAATAGAATAATGACTATGAACAATTTAGAGATAATACATAAATGTAATATGATTCTCATAATTATAATCTCATCATAATTTCATTTGTAATGTATAATTATCCTATGGACTTTATCACATGCATCTAAATATGTACAAAATAAAAATGTTTTTAAATATTTTATCACTAAATTACAACCAACCAATCTTAATCTATGAATATAAATTATATAATTAGAAAATTAATGATAAATTAAAGAAGTTTAATTTATCTAATCTTAATTTTGATTTGGGCTATAATTTATATTTATTGCTAACATATTTGAGAATCTAATGGGTAATAAATAAAGAACGAGTTAAAGAAAATAAAAATATTTTAATTAAGTTAGACTTGATTGTAAGGTGAAAAAAATTTATGATTAAATATAAGATATTTAATAAATAAAGACCAATATAAGATATTGGATCTTATTTAGACTTAACTAGTATTTAATAATTTTAATTTTAATTAAATTGTTATAATATCCGAAATATATTATAAATACTTTTATTAAGCTTTAACGTGTGGCTATTTATGTAAATAAATGAAGAAAATGTTAGTCACTGTGCGTTTTCTGTAATCTTAAAAATAGTTGGAAAGTTGAGTCATCTTTAATTATTGACGTTTTCGGTTTGGATGTATCACAATCTTTTCGTAACAGCTGTTGAATGGAAAGATCACTCATTTTGGTTCGGTCAAGTTTTGCTGATGCTGAACATCAAAGATTCATAATTTTATGTAGCTTTGGTTGACGAATACCTGCAAAATAAATAAAGGCTCACCGGGGTTGGTTCTCGGAAGGTCCCTCCGATGCTCAAGTTAGTATTTTGAGAGAGTTTCGGTTACTGAGAACAGAGCAGAAACTAGGGTAGTGATCTCGTACCTGTATCATGGTAGAATAGTACCTTATATATGCCGTAGATTGCTACTAGATTTAAGTCTTTACATAAATCATTGTGTTTGTATAGGAGTCTAATACCTGATGGACCGGATAGGCCGTGGTCATTTAGAAATAAACCTAGACCTGACACAATCGACCCAATCACATTTTAATTTATTTATATAATGTAAAACAACCATCAGTTTTGATCGGAAGAAGAAAGAGTTGGCCAAATCCAATTTGAACAAACCAACTCATCGTACGACCTGTTTGTGTGGGACCTACATCATACCGTGTATTAAGTACATAAAACTTTCTGCGATTCAAAATGTCATAAGTTAATCACACTACGTCCACGAGTCAACTTCAAACCATCGTCAACCACCACCACCACCACCACCACCACCATCACCATAACGGTCGAAGCCGCCCGACGGAACGGACACTTGACGTGGATTCTGGCTTTTTCTTCTTGCTTAGCTCAATGCTTTGATGGGTTTTCTCTCCCACCTCTGCTCTTGCTTGGATAAAAGACTCAAGTCCGCCACCAATCACGGTGGCTCCGCCGCCGATGAAGAAGCCAGCGAAACCAACGACCTCTTCTTCCAACTCTCTACTCTTCAAATTGCTACCAGTTTCTTCTCTGATTTGAACAAGCTGGGTCACGGAGGATTTGGTCCTGTTTACAAGGTATACTACTTAGTTCCTTACTGGGAAAAAAAGAAGAAGACTAATTTGAAGCACAATATAAGATATTTTCCTTGTTTAGTACAGATTTTGAATATATATTGTATATTCTATTACAGTTTTGTATCATGTGTTAGAATTTAACACAATTGCTGATCATTCATAGTTCAATTTTCAGAAAATGTGTCTGATAATCCATCAAGCTTCGTTAATTACTGGCTCACCTAGTTCCAAATAAATGACGATATAACCACGCTGAAGTTGTTTTTGAAATTCATAACCTAAAAAATGGTTCACAGATTACTTCTATCAAACTTCTCGATGACTTTACGCCATCGCATACGGTGAATGTGTTCAGCATTTCAAGCTTTATATCTATACGAATTTCTTCCTAAATTTTCAAGTATAAATCAACTAATGTAAAACTTACTTTCAGATATTCTCACACAAACTCAAAGTTATGTTACTACATAAAAATTATTATTATTATGATAATTTGTTGTGGGAATCATCCTAAATCTTTTACAATTTTACCTATCAGCTTGAGTTTCCTTAGGGTAATTATCAACCAGCACGAGTTTTCAAGTATATGAAAGATATGCAATCATTTCCTTAATTCTTGTTATGTGTTTCAAATGGATGGCTGAAAATGTTTCTTAGGATCTTTTTGAATCTTGCGTTAACACTTTATGGCTTCCTATTATCTTACACGTATGATAGATGAAGGGGTCTTCATCTGGAAACATATCTTGTTGTCAAGAAGTTGAATTGAACAAAAGTTTCTATCTCCTACAGGGATTGTTGCCTAGCGGTGAAGAAGTTGCTGTGAAGAAGCTTTCATTAACTTCAAGACAGGGAATTAGAGAATTCACTAACGAGGTGAGGTTGTTACTGAAGGTCCAGCACAGGAATTTGGTCACTTTGTTGGGGTGCTGTGTAGAAGGACCGGAGAAGATGCTTGTTTATGAATACCTTCCTAACAAAAGCCTTGACTACTTTCTTTTTGGTAAACAGCTTCTCTTTGCTTTTATCATTAATGAAAAGTTAGTCTTACTGTTTTGGTAAAGAAAATTTTGGTTTAACAATTGTAAGTGATGAATGTGCAGATCGAGAGAAGGCTTCATCTCTTGATTGGATGACAAGGTTTAGGATTATTACTGGCGTGGCTAGAGGCCTTCTCTACCTGCATGAAGAAGCTCCAGTGCGAATCATTCATAGAGACATCAAAGCCAGCAATATTTTACTGGATGAACGGTTGAACCCAAAAATATCTGATTTTGGCCTTGCAAGGCTCTTTCCTGGTGATGACACCCATCTTAACACATTTAAGATTTCTGGCACTCAGTGAGTAAAGTTTTAGTCCATTTTTCTACATTTTGCAATGTCCTTACAATCCTGTGTATGAGATATGTTCCCGTGTCTAAACATGAAAGTGAATATAAATTTTTAATGCAGTGGTTATATGGCCCCAGAATATGCAATGCATGGGTATTTATCTGTGAAGAGTGATGTTTTCAGCTATGGAGTTTTGGTGTTAGAGATTGTGAGTGGGAGAAAGAATCATGACATCAGACTTAGAGAAAAGGCAGACCTCTTGACCTATGTAAGTTAATCTTTCATAGCGTTTCTCTTTGATTTTTATGACTAGAAAGGCTAGGTGGTTCTATTGTGTTCTAGAACCGTAATACAACACATGTCCAGCTATTATCCTTATTCTCAGTTTTATAGACACACTGTTTAGCACGGAGATTACAGTCTAAATGTAAGAAGCAAGAGAGGAAAGAAAAGGAAGTCGATAACCTGAAATTTGTTGCAAATAACAACTTTCAGTGGCCTTGCCATTCAGATTATTCTCAGATGTGCCTCAATTTATGCTGAGGCCATTATCTTTGATGATTCATTTGGAAATGAGGCTTAGGAAGGAACCATAAAGATAGTCATAACTTTGCAACCCTAAACAATTTTTAACTTCTGTCTGCATTTTTGTGGTCCTAAGACTGACTCTCATTGTGCCAAAATTGCTCCCCAAGTGTTTAAGTTTAATTTCATTTTGAACTATAAAGAATAAGAAAAAGGTTGAAAGCTGAATTGCCTGCTCTATAGGGCCATGCTGGTTGAAATGCACAGCATGAGCAAGCCAGCTGCTGTTGGATCCTGACGAGACATTTGGACTGTGTTTGACGTGTTATTAAGCAGATACTATTTAGATAAGCAATGTGGAGCATGAATGAATAAACGATAAAGTACAAGAAGCTGGGGAACAAAGTTTAGCAACATCAACTTAAAATTAAACACCCTTATGTCAAAGCTCCTGATTATTAACATCTACTATGCCTCCTTTACTTCTACTTCAATTTGGAAAAGGTTTCTATATCACTTGGTTTTTTCTCTCTTAATGTAGACTTGGGCGCTTTACAGAGGAGGAAAAATGTTGGAACTCGTTGATCCAAGTCTTAAACTCTGCAATAAAGATGAGGCGGCCATGTGCATTCAACTAGGCTTGTTATGCTGTCAGCAGAGTATATCAGATAGGCCTGATATGAACTCAGTCCATATGATGTTGTCAAGTGACTCATTTACCTTGCCAAAACCTGGCAAACCGGGAACTCAAGGCCGTGGCGGACACTGGACAACAACCACTACTAGTGCTTTGACTAACACTATTACCGGCAGCACAAATACTGCTTTAACTAGGGGCTCGGGAGGCAACAGTTCTGTTGAGGATTATTCTAGGAATTCCATCTCCATTTCTTCTATTGATGAAGGAAGATGACCGCATTTGTTATTGTAAAGGGTTCTTTACTCTCCAACTCCTGTAAATCTTTAATTCTTTTTGGTGCCAAGTCAGTCATATCATATGTATGACTGTATTGATTGTCCTGTGATTTCTTTTAGTATATCAAAGGTTGTATAAAAAAAAAAAACGAGATAGAAAGAATGCTACAGTGATTTAGAAATAAATGCTTTCATTTTAAAGAATCGCACCAGTTTAGCTTTGTCAGTAGTTTTGCCTGTCTTTGAATGTAGAAACTCATTGTTTACTGGATTTTAAAAAAATAATTATTTTTTAAAATTTATTTATAACCGTAAAATCTTTTTATGTAACTTATTGTTTCCTACTTATTATTTATCTTATAATGAGGCATGATTATTAGTATTGTTATCACTGAGTCCAAACCAAAAGTCAATAAATAGTGTCACTATCATATTTACATATATGATACCTGCACGTAATAACTTTCAACTACTATTTTTTTATTAGGTTGAGTCTTTTGACAATGTAGTACATGTCATCTCAGTGCTAACTCTAGATATTATATTAGGATTTTTTTAGCTCCTCTTCAATATCCCTTTTTTTCTTCACTTTCTTGGCCTGCCAGGTGTCTTCTTACACATGTGACGACAAGAAAGAGATTCAAATTTTGATCACATCTTAGATCCATCTTAACAAACATTAGATATGCTCAACATTGATTTTCTTCGACATATTGTTGTTTATAATTTTTAGTATTTGAGACTTGTGCTGACAATGGCTTTATAAATATATCAGATCCTTTTGACATGAAATTTACGTGCGCTTTCCTAGATAACTAAGGCTCTTGTTATGCACTATACATGGTATCAGAAAAGTTACGTGATTGAATAAATAAAAAGAATATTTTTAGGTTTTTCTCCATATGAAACTTGGAGAAGAACAATCCGTTTTCAATTTTTTCAAATGTATAGCTGCTTAAATACATGTTGAATGTGTTTAGCATTGATAAATGAGGTTAAAATGAGCTTTGGAGCCTAAAAAACTGACCTGAAACTCGCTTGTTTTCGATGAGGAGAGAGAAAACGTTGTGCTACAGTACTGTCAGAAAGACGGTGCATCTGGCAAGTGCGTTGCATGCGCCTAATGTATTATGGACACGTGGATAATTGGAGTGCAGCTACGTGTTGACGCGTGCAAGACATATACCAGAGACGGTTGGCACGTGCATGTCAAGCGTTATACAGGTTCAGTAGGGTGCGTGCAATCGTCACACTGACGTAAGTGTTGTAATACCTCGTTGATGTCAGTATAATGTCAACGTAAAAAAACTCAAATTTTCAAAATTTTCGTAAAGATATCCCAGGGCATTTTGGGTCGATTCCTCGGTTCAGAGAATTTATAAAGTGACTTTTTAATTATTTTGGATTTATTACATTGATAATAAATAAAGTTTAACTCTAGAAAAGAAAATAAGACATTCTAAAGTCATTTTTGAGTGAATTTTCATGTTACAAATTTGACATGAGTGAGATACTTGAGGTTTTTGTATCTCGGGTAGTCGGTTCAATGTTCAGAATAGAATGATAGTCACTCAAATTGAGATTTTTCGCCATAAAAATCTTTAAAAAAATTTGTTGATAATTTTTTTTATAAATAAAAAAATTTCATTGAATATATAGCAAATTACATTGAGGAGTTTGTTCTCATGCAGGAGAACCACGTGCCTACATAACCCAAATTATACAAAAGGACTTCGTATTACGCTAACTGTCGATAAGCAATAAAGTAAAACCAACTTCTTCTTTCTTGAATCTTCGAGCCTTTACCCAATTAGGGCAGGTGAGGGGCAGAGCTTTGTCGACGCTAGTTTGTCCGAAAGCTCTCTGGTGATGTCAAAGAGCAGTCCCCTCTCCTTTCGACTCACCGTAGCTATTCTTGACAGGTACCAACTTCCTTTAGTCGTCTATTAGGGATTAGTGCTTTCCATGAAAAACTAATCCTTTTCTTCTTCCTCGGTGGTGAGACGGATCTCTCTGAGGCTTGACCTTTCGATGTCAGTCTAGGTTGGAAAACACCAATTAGGTTAGTTGTGTTCCTGTTTTCATACACTTCGTAACTCCTTTTGCTATCGATCTCTTCGGTCAGATCTAAGATGCTAACTTTTGATTTCCTGCTTGTCGGATCTTGCAATATCTGACGGGAAGGAGGCTATCTAGGGTTGCCCTTGAGGGAGTCTGTCTCAGGTAAGTCTATCCCTTCAGTTGATTCGATTTTTTGTTTAATCTGGACATTTTCCTTGCGATCTTTCTCTGATCTTCACAGGGGGTCTTCCTTGGAATGATTGTGGCTCTAGCACAATAGATCCTTATCTCACCTGATCCGTGTGTGATTTCTTGAAGGGTTTCGAGCTTCAAGATATCCAGTGAGAGTAAGACCAGGAAATAGTGTTTATTCAGAAATGATAAATCGAGGTAACTCTTTCTTGAGTACTGCATTGTTACTTA
>JANKYE010000010.1:10446131-10457642 GCA_032467995.1 Erythroxylum dillonii
TATGACGATAATGAACCTTTGAACGATCCATCTAACGCTTATGTTGATATTTCATCTGCAGAGTCTGACGAGGGTCAGAGATCTGAAGAGGAGGAGGAGTTTGATTCTTATTCTTCCGAAGAGAAAGATGATTGTAATTTACTATTAAGTTTTGATGGCGATTAATTTCTGTTTGTAATAAACTATTTCATGTAACAAATACATTATTCCTTTTAATCATGACAATTCTTATTCAAGGAATGTCGAGCTGGCGAATGGTTCTCGACAGTAATAATTCTTACCGTTGGAAGGAATGTGGCAAAATTATCCCAACTCAGGGAATCACCAATGTAGGAAACATCGCTGGTTCATACACTAAGACTTGTTTAACTTCCATGGCTGATCTTCTACTTCAAGGTGTTTAGTATGATTATTACGTCTCTTTCCTTATTCTGTACATCTCATTTTCTTAGTTGAAGATATTATACATAATAAATTTTGATGGTCTATACTTCATGTTGCTGTAAGCTTCCTGTATTCTCAAAGAGGAAATGTGTGCCAATAGAGGCAAGAGCGATGACACAACGGACAATAAACGATTTGGCAGATCGGTTATTGTGGAAGATTCGTCAATTCCTCATATAGGGTCTGGACAATCACATATGCATTCATCTCCAGTTTTTCTTTGATTAACGGTTTTCTAATAGAACAGATTCAAATGTTAATAAATCTTCTTCACAGTTGCAGGTGAAACTGTTCCCCTGCTAGCAGTTCATCTGCAGAATTCGTCTTCCATACCAAGCGCGGCGAGACATTCACTATTTCCTCAGCAAGTATGGCTATAGCCAACACGTTATTGAAAGAAGGTGTTCAACGTCATTCACCTGGTGAAGGAAGTCTGACTGTTTCCAAAGCTTCGTTTGAACATGCTAGGCTCCTTCTAGGAAATCCAGACATTGGGGACTCATTTACTTTTATCGACTCCCATGTCATATGGAATCAAAAAAAATAATTATATCATGCATTACATTATTAGACTAAGCTTAACAGTTGTCTGTTGTTGTATCCGTATGAATTTGTTAAACAATGCATAATTATATAATTGTTGAAGTTGATTTGTTTTTGTTTACTTGTTTGTTAACCTTCAATGCCATTGCCTTATATATAAATATATTGTGTAAAAATTGCTTTAAAATTGTTATATTTGTAGCGAGTTCGATCAACATTAAATTTAAGGTTACAATATGGGACCAACAAGACCGCATGAGGTTATGCGACCGAGGTTTAGAGGGATGTTCGGAGGATAGGTGTGTCAAGGTGGATCGTCACAGTCTGCAACTCGCACTGACTTACCTCCTCCTCCTACACAGCCTCCAGTTGTAGATGAGCCATCACCTCCCGCTCCTCATGCTACACCATCCCCTTCGTCAACTCATATATCATCCAATACCTTTTTGGTGGATGGAGGAGAGGTCCGCCAGCCTGGATCTTTGGGAGATGATGGGCGAAAGTATGTCACAGTTATCAATGACCAGTAAGTGACATAACATTAATCACTATTTGCTGTCGATTACGCCTTAGGTTTTTCAGTTCATTTCTAGACTACAATTACTTCTTATTTTAGGTTGGTTCTGTTTGGAATGAGTTCCAAACATATGACTTCTATTTTTAAGGAAAGGATTGAACCTGAGGGATATACGTGGAAGAATATATCTGAAACTACGAAACAATTTTACTTTCAGGGGTTCGAGGTACGATAAATATTTAATTCCTTTTTTTATTTATATATATAGTCTAATGAGATATATAGTTTTACATGAAATAACATAGTTTTTTTTCGTCTTCAATCAGAAAGAATTTTTTTGGGAGTCTTCTTTGGACGCGAGTATATATAAAATATGGGAGAAGCGAGCTCGTACACGTTATCGCGACTTCATTAATGCGATACACAAGACTGGTGCACGATCCCGTTATATTTCGGAGGACATTTGGAGTCGTTGGCTGGAGTATTGGGCATCACCTGCCGCAATGTCCATCTCAGGACGTAACTCGGCCAACAGACGTGGAGGCCCAGGTAGAGAGAGTCTTCCCGTACATACGGGAGGATCAATAACCCACCAGGAGCATGCACATAGACTTGTAAGTATCTGAACTTTAAACTTATTTTGTAAATATTTTGCTTTGTTGTATTCCATCTATAATGCTAATGGTATAACTGTCTGGTGCCACTTATGGTTGTGTTGAGTTATTTTCTTTGTTCAACAGGGGGCAAATATCGTACAACTGGACAAAACTATGCCCAAAATTTTCTAATTTGTAGCTCACATCTAACAGTTTAGTTTATTCATGTAGGAAAAGTCATTGGGCATCAAGCCTACACCTATTCAGTTGTTTCTACACACTCACACCAAGAAGCATGAATGTGTAACATTCATATGCGAACACATGTTATTCACAATCTTCCATGTCCAGTATAGCAGCGTCAACTAGGACAGCGAACAACAACGAAGTCATCGAGCTTCAGGTCACAGTGCAAACATTGATGGAGAAGATAGCTCATTTGGAAGAGGGGCGGGCAGAGCAGATGGATCAACAGGTGAGAGAGTAGGATCAACGGATGAGAGAGCAGATGGATCAACGGATGAGAGAGCAGATGGATCAACGGATGAGAGAGCAAGATCAACGGATGAGAAAGCAGATGGAGCTAATAGCAAAGATGAGAGAAGAGATGGCTCAGCTGAGACAGGAGATGGAACAGCTAAAGGGAAGTTCTAAAGAGGACCACCCGCGATCACCACAACCTTAGATACTCGAATTCATTACGTTTCAATTACAAACATAAGAATTTATGTACACTTTAATGTGTTCATTACCAATTTTAACCAATTTACATTCTTTTAACTCTATATTATCATCTAATTTTTTGATTACGCAAATATACACGTATATACAAATTAAGTTTGTATGCACAGATAAGTGAACTCTTGAAAACATGCACTTATCACAAGATAATAAAATGGGATTTAATAAAACTTATTACCGACAGATTACAAATATCGTTGGTAAGTGCCAAAGAATTACCGACGGTCCATAGCAGGCCGTCAGTACCAAAAACAAATTTACATTTGCCGACGTCCTTTTCTCCGTCGGTAACATAATGCAATTGCCGACCGAAAGATGAAATCGTCGATAACTACTACAACTTATCATTGTCATTGATCTAGACGTGCTGACGGTGGTCCGTCCGTAAATAATACTGTTGGACAACGTTCGTCGGTGATGTACAAAGTTCACCGACGGGGTGATGTACATAATACTAACGGATTACTGTCCGTCAGTAAACCGTTGTTAATACAGCGATGAATATTTATCCGTCGTTAAGTAATAGCGACAGCCTTTTTAACGACGGTTCCAACTGTTGTCGTATTCCATCGATGTTTCTAATTTCCGACGAAAATCTCGGTATTTTCGTCGGTGATTTCTGTCGGTAAACGTGATATTTCTTGTAGTATAACATGCAAGTTAAAGTGAAATTGGAGCTGTTAATTTCCAAAATTAATTCAAGATTATATATTTTCAAATTTTACTTGACTTTTTAGATTATTAATTTTTGCTTTCTATTTTTATTAATCCAATTTAAATATTCAACTCATATTTTGTCCTCTTTTCGCTTACAAAATTATGTCTACAATTATAAGCTTCTAATTTTTCCTTCAAAATTTTAACTTTAACAGTAACCATTCATAACAAAACCTATACATACATACAATTTAATTCCAAAAATAACTGGGCATTATATTTCTCCAAATTTACCCCGCTAACTAGTTGTATAAATCCACGTATCCTATGCCCACAAACCCCTCAATGCTGGATGGAGTTAAGGCACTAAAATACAATAATCTTTTGGAAAATTCTTTTGATTAAAATCTTTTTTTTTTACAAAGGAAATAAATGCAAGATTAATTCATAGCTCTGGATACAATGCTCATTGCACATCTTTGTGGAGAAGCTCTTAGACGCCCAAAGGAGGCTCCTGAAGAATATGGAGACCCGAACGTAATAAGACGGCAAGATTCGCCAGGTTGTCGGTGCACTGATTCCTTTTGTGGAAGACATGCTGAAATTGTATCTCCCAAGCTCAGTGCAATAGCCCTCGGATTCCTGTCACCAAAAAGGTATCCTCAGTCAGCACTATGTGAGAGGCGGAGAGAATGTTAATGATCTCTAGAGAGTCCACTTCAATAACAACCCGTCGATATTCTAGGTCCCATTCTAACGTAAGTCTTAAGAAAACACCTCAAAATTTTGCAGACAAGAGCGATTCACTTCCGAGATGCTGCTGATGACAGGGCACACACATTCCCACGAACTTTAGTCTGCTTACTGGTGACCAACCCGTTTAAGACAGACACTAAAAGATTGAATCTTTCTGTCTCTAAAGCTTTGCCCTTTATTACTGATTCATAGATTTCAGATGAATTCATTGATGCTTGTTCCACTTTAAAGCCTTTTTTTTTTTCTTTTGCTCGAAAGTTCGAAGCAAATTAACAGTGACAGAGGACAATGAGACCAAATTGGGAGCTCAAGAATTGCTGTCATCATGAGCAAGTTGTGTTTTTGGTCACTGTCGCTGTGTGCACTGTCGTTATTCTTGCGGTATGTCTCGACCCCTCTCTACTTCCGTGGAATAGTTGAGCTAGCGTCGTGATCAGTTATGTAAATCTCGTTGGTTACAGTGTAGATGCATGTAACTAAAGCATTAAATTGTTGCTCTTTTTTTATTTTATTTTTCACTCTTATGGTTGAGAAGATGGACCATTGGGTTTGATCGGGACAATGAGCAAGGTTTTTCTGTACTGTAGAAAAGCTCTCTTCTTCGTGTTCTCTTCCAGACTGCCCGATGCGTTCTAAGGTGCATCTGGTCCTCAGTGGAAGTTTCAGTTTTGGGTTACATTTACACATTGATAATTTGTCAGAAATTGAACGCAGATGGGTACTTGCATATGAGTTTCTCTGAGCATCATCATCTGCTTCATGGATTGGAGTGAGCACGTTTTGTTTCTTTGTTTCTCTCCCTCGCTTATGGAACTATTAACTCAAATCAGTAATTTGGGTGCATGGTTTCGCTGCATCAAGACTATCAGGTCTTTGTTTTTTATTATTTGAAAAAGCATTGCGTTTTATCTTACCATCAATGTCCAGCTACCAGTGCAACTTTTGCCAGAGGGAAGTTTTGTTTTTATTCAGCCTTAATCTTCTGTTAATGTATGAAGAATCAAGAATTTAACGTCCCTGAACTTCTGGTGGAGGCCGAACCGCTTGAATCCCATGCGAATTGTTGAAATCCGAAACTTGAAATAACATTATTGCTTCAGTCTCTAACTACTTCAGTTTGTCTTTAAACTAAAAATGAAGTTGATATTTGTCGTTAATGCTCAACATACGCTTTTATTGATATCAATTCACTAAGCTCCCAGAAATTCTTGTTTGATCTTTTGTAGTTATGGAGAACGAGGCTGCTAACACCGTTCAAGTTAGTGACTGTATTCATTCACGAAGCAAGCCATGCCATTGCTTGCAAACTGACATGCGGCCATGTAAGAATTTCAGTTACATCTTCATAATTTCCTTCCACCAGGTTTTGTTCTTCCGTTGGTGCTTCATGAACCTAGGCCTGACTGGTGAAATTGTTGAATTTTGGCTATGGTATATGGTCCGTAAATAACAGGTTCTATCTGTGACGCAGCTATTGCCCCATACTAAGTGCTACAATCTACTTTCCCCATAGTGAGCTATTACTAACAACATTTATAGATTTCTGAAAATTGGCTTATGTGATCTCTTCATTGTCCTAAAGAAAAGAAAGCTCAAGTTTATTGCAATCAAGTTAAAGCAAATGCATCTTCTCTGACATGAATGACTATTAATAAGAACATAAAGGTTGATTACAAGGCCATGATCTTACAATAAATTTGCTGGCCAAGTACAAGGTTGTGAGCGTAATTGTTGATACCTTAATTTATGCAAGATAAGATTTCAAGATCAGTTGAATTTTGCTTGGAAATATGTCATTTTGGTATTTGTATTAAAGAGAATCACATTATAATGTGAACGATTAGTTGCATCTTACATTCACTCTTGCCCACAGTCTTATTAATAGTTAAAAATTATATTCTTAAATTGGCTGCCAAATTGATGATGTACAACAATGATGGGCTAACCTTCAGTTTTACAATGTCCAGATATCGAAGTCAAATTGTGAGCAGTTGCAAATATAAAAAGATTGTGGAATCAAAGTGAACAAGGTTCAGGTCTGGAGAATCTTTTGAGTGCATTATCCGAGTATCTTATTCTAGACCATTGGTTTATACTAACAAAAAGTGCCAGGATCTCTAAATGTGAGCATGGTACCTTAAGATGTGTTTAATGAAGTCAGTGTGAGTTAAGACCTTAGGAAAAAATGAATGTACATAAATAGCTGAATCTAACCGCTTGCTGTTCTTAACAATTTCTGTGTATGTGGCTCATGGAGGTCATATGGTTTATAACAACTCAAAAATAAAATTTTGAGCTTTCTTAAGCCTTTCTTCCTTCTTTCTATGATAACCAACTGGGAAATTTTCTCCGCCTGTATTTTCAATATTCTACCATATCCTTTCAGAGTGAACCAAAAAGTTATCTTTACACAGATGTGGCTCTCTGTTTTGCAAATATATGTGAGGAGTTTCATTTTGTGGTAGGATAAATTATTGCCAAATCCATTTGTTTTGGGGGAAAGTCTAGCCAGGTTGCACTCCGTCTAGATGATGACAATCATTGGCAACAGTGAAATATTAACAATTTTTTTAAAAAGACATCTTCTTTTTGGTCACTAATGTAGGGATTGGTGTGAATAAAACTCATTATTTGGTCACCCGGATGCACCTTTTCTTAGTGTGTCTGTGCATCTGTGAGTAGTCACCACTAAAAAGTGAATTTTTATGTAATGTATCTTATTTGTGGTCTTTATATGAAGCTTATGTGCAGGTGGAAGGGATTCAAGTCCATGCAGATGAAGGTGGAACAACTCAGACCCGTGGTGGCATATACTGGCTAATCTTGCCTGCTGGATGTACTTTCTTTTTTACTTTCCATTATTCAGTTACTAATATGTTCATTTACATTTCTTCCTTTGGGGACAAGATAGGTCCTTTTTTTAGCTTATAGTTTATAAGCAAAACTTCCAGGGTATGTGGATTCCATCGATTCATTTCCTACATTTATCATTGTTTCCTTTTGGAAATTAAGATTTCATTTGCTTAATGTTGTTATTGTATTCCAGATCTTGGATCGTCATTCTGGGGTATGGTTCTGATCCTTGCATCCACAAATCTTCTTACAGCAAGGATTGCAGCAGGATGCTTTATTTCTTCTTTAATCATGGTACTCATCGTGGCAAAAAATGTAAGCCTGCAAAACATCAAGAATACCTCCCAATTGTAGCTCGTAGTGGAATTGTGCATGCTTCAACTTTCATTAATTCGTGGGTGATATATTTAAGTATACTGATGCTTGGAAATAAGGTCTTAAATCAGATTATTCATCTGTAGGACTTCGGCTGAAAAACTCAGACTAGAACAAGATCACACTTTATTTCTAGCCTCTATGCGAACTCTTTTATCTTTACACATGCATCAGTTCTTGGCATCACTTTATTCTTATCCTTATTAATAAAAGCTGCTTACAGTCAATCTGTGTGAATTGCTTCTGCAGTGGACTCTTCGAGGACTGTGTATTGGTACGATTTTCAACAGACATAGCAAATAATAGCCGGTAGTTATATTATAGAGTTTGTATCTTGATTTAGTATTTTTGTGTTCAGGGTTTGTTGTTTTCCTTGGGGTGATATGGATACTGCAAGAAACAACAAAAGTACATACACTCCGACACATCATTCTGTTCATTGGTAAACACTAATTTACGAAACTCTCTTTTCATGCTGGCTTAAGTTTACTTTCAAGTAATCTTTTAGAAGTTACTAACGCAAATTGAGTCGCAGGTGTAATGAACAGCTTGTTTTCAGTTTATGGTATGAAGAAGCAATTGAAATTTGATTGTGAATTAATCCGCAACAGGTTGTGAATGTTCTCTGTCTTACCTGCCACTTTATGCAGATATATATGATGATCTGATATCCCGAAGAGTTCACTCAAGTGATGCTGAGAAGTTTGCAGAAGTGTGTCCTTGCCCATGTAATGGTGTGGGTTGGGGAATCATTTGGTGAGTTTCTTATTCCTGAGAAGCATTTCATTCTTATTTCCTAAAGGAATTTAAGTGGTTTATGTTGTCCTGACTATTATTCCAACTTTAACTTGCAGGGGGTTCATATCCTTCTTGTTCCTTTGTGGAGCAATGTACCTTGGTCTTGTGATACTGTCTTAAAGGTACAGTCTTACCGAAACTTCTTTCACCAGCTTTGGCTTTTAACTATAAGTTCACAGTGAATTTGATATCTATCAAAGTATCAACTGTCCATAATATCAAAATTGTTGTGTTGTGTGAACTAGTTCTCTTGGTTGACTTGGAATCGTTTTATGGCCCTGGTTTATGTATTCTTTAAGACAAGACTCTTTTTAACCCCTGGAATTAGATTAGACCACATAAGAATTACGCCTTGTTGATCTTTGACATACCTAATGACTTTAATCAAGTCGTCAATTCTGAAAATGATGAAAATATTTTGTTTCATATCAACCTTTATGTTCTGCTTTTAAAGGCTTTTCACAAATGCATACGCGGTTGAGGAACGAATGTGGCTTTGTATTTTATCACCTTGTAACATAAAAGTTCAGGCTTTCTTTTTTAAAAGCATATTTCAGTTATACAGAAACTCCTAGATTGGCGGGCAAACCAAAAACAACTAAACAGTAACGGATGTGTTTCAATTTTCTTCTCCACTCACACTGATGGCCAAATTTCTCCACTCATATTTGATCAGAAGTAATTCGATTTTGATGTTTTTGGTAACAGGGATATGCTTGCACAACCTTGGAGCCAGCCAGGTGATGCATCGGACAAGGAATCAATCTGAAAAATGGAGGCTTGGAAAGCGGGGGTAATTTGTTTCTGCATTAGTTTCTCCAGTTATTCCTACTCTTGCCAACAGAAACACTCCACAGGCTTGGTTTTTAGGGTTGCCAATTTCATTCATTGTTCATGAACAACTCTTGGGATATGACAAAACTGAATTTTTGGTTACAGCCCTATTTTGGCTTAAAATTTCTACCAAGGCATTCGATTAACTCTTTATGTTCCCGAAGTATATGAACGCATGGAGGGGCAAAAACTCCATGTCAGTATCGTCGATTGAAACTACATTAATCGCAACTTGAAATATATATCACAGCTTGAGTTTAGCTAACCTAAAACAGTTTGCATTTTCATTGACTAACATGTCAAAACTTGCCTGATGTCACTTAAAACACTAAACAGATCAGTGCACACTAATCGATGATGTATTGATGCTACAAAATTCTATCCAGCCAAATGAAAGATGCCAATTAACTCGAGAAAAACACGAATCGTAATTCAAGTCTTTGTGCACATACATCACATAAATTGAGTCTCAGCATGAAAGGATTATAATAGGACTAACGAGTAGGCTTTAAACCATAGTATAAAAATTCAAAATGATGGAACATCAAAATTCAGCATCGACCATAAAATACCAAATAAAGGAAAATCAGGTAATCATCAATACAATCCATCAGGTTTCGGCTTGCTAAAAAAACTCAAAAATTAAATAGGCAACTAAAGTACTTTGCAAAAGATCGTAAATGGTGAAACAACACCATTCCCCTAAGCCTCCGTGACTGGATATTCAAACACAACATCTTTGCCTGCAAGCTTCCTATAAACTGCAGAAAAGGTTTCCAACTTGTATTCAGTATTGTTCCGTTCCTTTGGGTCCAAAAATACCTGCAGACGTATGGAGGAAAGATGCAATTAGTTTGAATCTATAACCACTACAATACCAAATATCTTACAACAATTATAGTCTATAATTAATTTCCATGCTCACTCTTTATTATGAAGCCCTTAAACAGTTGAGAATCAATGACAAACACACCACAGATCACATTGGTAAAAGACATCCTATTTTCCATAGAGCTGAACAAGCACAAATTACCTTCATGATCTTGGATCCATCAATTCGATATCTGATGCGTTTTCCCACAATCTCAGCAGGCAAAACAACATCCTCCAGCATTGCCTCATGCACTGAAGTGAGGGTACGGCTTCGAGGACGCTGAACAGCAGAACCTTTCTTCGGGGGCCTCAAAATCCTCCTGGTGGCAAGCAATATAACATCCTAACAGACAGTTACAAATTAAAACTGTTAAAAACAGAAGAGGTTGTCTATGAAAAGAAAACAACGAGTTTGTGATTGAGTAAAATGTTCCTCAAATATTCATATTCCTGAATCACAAATGATCTTGAATAATTGTAAAAATTCAATAGAAGTCCTGAATTACCTTGCCACTGAACTTCTTCTCGAGTTCCCTAACAAGCCTAACATGAATCTTTCGGTAAGCTTTCCTCAATCTGTAAGGAACATGAATAACAACAGCCTTGCGGTTCCCGGAGACATCAACTTGACTGCAAAAGTGATAGATAATAAGGTACAGGAATCCAACTATTCATAAAGACCACTCAATGCATAAAAAGTAGCCTTCCTTACGTTGCTGAGTTGATGTAGAGATCTTTCAGATCACTTTTGAGCTCTTGATTGGTATTTTCCAAATCAAACAGAGCCTAAAAACCAAAAAAAAAAGATAAAAAGAGGGAGAAGAGGAAGTTGGTACCATCCATTTGAAGTACAGTGTACTTCCAGCCGTAAACAACACACAATTGCGTCATAAGACTTACCTGAGCCACTGACTCCTCAAATTCAGTGGGCTCAACATCATTGTCTTTGTGGATTTTCTGCTTCGTGGTGAACATCCTTACAAAGCTGCTATTTAAGGAAAAAAAAAAAAGCTAACTAGTAAATATGAGCAACATAAACATAAAGAAACAACATAAAAAAGAAGATTCCTTTTCTTCAAATTCCAGTGAAACTGTACCGAACACACAAAAAGCCAAGCAAATTTAGGTAAATCAATGACAACGCAAATCCTTCTTCCAGTTGCAATGTCCACTAAAAACAAACTAGTAAAACAGCCAATTCTTCTATCTCCTAACGACAATAATGCGATACCTGAAGGAGGGAAGGAGGCGCGTTCAAGGAAGAGGAGAGCAGAGAAGATGAGACGCTTTCTATTGAAAGTTGGAATGGAAACCCTAGTGGTAGTGGAGACTGTCTTGTTCCTCAAATTATATAACTAGTAATTGTTTATAATTATTATTTCAATTTTTGTAATTAAGTTAAAATAAAGTTATTATTTTAAATTAATTTAGTAATTAAAGAACTCAACCAGTTTAATCCGTTTTTCAGTTTAATTTATTTTTAAAAAATGACAATTTATTAATAAAATTAAATTAATCAATTTT
>JANKYE010000010.1:10505766-10525155 GCA_032467995.1 Erythroxylum dillonii
AACTGTATAGCATGATGTGCCGATCGATTGTCTAAGTGTCAATTAAAATTTGGACTGACTGACCACTCTAGCACGCCGCTCTCACTGGCACGAGCTCGGACATCCCTCTCGGTGTCGAGTGGGGGTCGGTGGGAGCGGGGCGCTACATGTAATACTCTTTTAGATTCATTTTGTGCTAATATTCTTAAGAAGATTACAACTTTTTCTTCAATCGGCACATGGCCATTATTAGTCAACCCACCATGGCTCTGAAGCATTTCACATAACAATGTAAATGCATTACTGTCCATCCTTAAATCCCACTGGCAATTCCTATCACCCTCATGCAAAATCCTATCTATATTGGCTTCCTTCTTTGGTACTGTCAATGCCCTACTACCTTTAGCATTTTCACTTCTACGTCATTTCTTCGTGTAAACATACAAGCATAACAACAGTACCATTCTCATCAAATCCAATTGCCTATTCCAAATCTCAAACAAAGCCAGACACTTAAACAAAGTATCATAATCCATTAACCCCAATTTTGTAGCAAAATATGTCTGCAAAGAGAAAACAATATAATGATCATAAGCTACATTTGTATATATGTATAGCATAGTAAGATTCAACAACTTATTTCATTAAAGTTGAATCCATATGTATTAAAGGACATATGAATCCCAGCCCAATATATTGACTCATTTAAGAATGGGATAAATGAATACATTTCTCATTTATATTGACACATTTAAGAATGGGATAAATGAATACGCAAGCAATATATGCATAACCAATTGTCAATTGATATTCTAAATACACTTATAATTCCCTGTTTACATATGTATTGTTCCTACACAGCCATTGCATTGCTCTTTCATTGAACAACAATAACTACTAAACAAATTACTCACCAACTCATGCAAAATGAACCGATACATTATTACTGCAAAGACTATTGGATGATTAATTATAATATGTACCATTTTACCATATTGAAGTCATATCACAACCAAATGTCCCGCAACATAAACTTAAGCATAATTCAAAACCATATTGAATGTCAGTTTACCTTAAATAGTTGAGGCAATTTCAGATGCAGGAGGATTCAAAAGAAGGTCTCTAAAGTATCTGATAAACCAAAAAAACCAACACTGCTGTTATATCTGAGAATTAACAAAATCCAAAATTGATGTATGTTATATATAAGAAACGATAAGTTGTAGTTGGCATGTAAGCAGTGTAATATAGTCAACAACAAATAAAGCATGGTGATTAGAACCAAGCATTATTTCATTTAGTTGGCAATTGATGTAGGTTTGGAGGAAGCTATCACTGTAGGAGTAAGAAGTAACTTGCAAGACACTAAACAAAACATGATTGGCATACGGAAATTGCAAATAATAAAATCTTAGCTAAAGAAACTCAATAGAAAGGAGACTGTAAAGACATAAATGGAGGTAAAGGAAATTAAAAAAATTAAGTTTGGACTAATTCAAAGAAATCTCAATAATTCTCTAAGAGATTTAATTAAGACTAGGGGAAGCTAGTTATTAGTCAAATACAATAAAGCAACTGAGTTTTATCACTGTCTCACTAAGTAAAGATCAAGGAATCAATAAGTGTAACGAAGAGATCAGCATACAACTTGCAACTAAAGTACTGTTGAGTTTTTTCACAACATAATAACAATGTTCTGCAGACAGCTTCATCGTAACCATTTCCAAAAGATTGGTAAAGGTAGTAAGAAGATGGTAGGTGGAAGGTGGTAGAAATATGCAATGAAACAAGGCAAACAAAAAATTTTCCCATTTTTTGGCTTTAATTGTAAGGAAGTTTTAAGCGATGTGCAAATGCATTGTGAAGTGAACCCAGCATCAAAAGCAACAGCTTCACCATGCAAATTATGAACAAACATGACAAGAAACACAAAAACCTACAGGTATACCCGCAGAGAGTTTCTTATATCATATGTCAAAATGAAAATGTTCTCAGTTTAGGTCATCATGCTTGTTCATAGATAAGAAAATAAACCCTACAGTACAATGCTTGCCTACCTACACTGATAGGTTCAAACAATCACAAACATGGACAAATAAGTTCCTACAAAAGCAATGGTTACATTTGATGCATTATAAAATGTAATCCACATGTCCTAGAACATAACCGAAGATTAACCTAAAAAGGAACAATCAGAACACTTGAGATAGTCATAATGTCTTCAAGAAAATACCTAAACCTGATGCATGTAAAGATGTCCACATACAACAACAAATATAGAACTTCAACTATTTTTGGGTGTAATCATCGAAATGAAATAAATAACAAATTTTAACTTAATGATGAAGTCATTAAAGGAATATTATAAAAGGACATTGTAAATAAAGCTTATATCAAGCAATGTGTAGCAAAGTTGATGCTAGCAAACTCTCATAATTGCCATGTCTCATATAAGTTAAAACAATTGGTGAATTTTTGGCAACCATTATAGGCATAAGAGCCAGGACATATCAAAGAAATGCATTTTAAACAAGAAAACAAAGAGTTACAAGTAGGTAAAATCGAAGCTGTATTTTGCCTCGCTTGAACTTATTAAGGAGCAACAGCTTCAACAGCTCCAGGGGCAGAGCTCTTGGGTGTATTTATAAGTAGATATTAAAAGAGATATTATCATATTCCTCACCAAAACTTTAGAGACACTTGCTAATGCACGCTCTTATATTAAATTAATAATGAAAATCATTGTTAATCTTATCACTGAACATGATGCACCCCCTCTTAGTTGAACCTTTTTCCTCTAATGATGTAGAGAGAACCATGATTACCTTACAGCCAAACAAAGCATCTTCACCAGATGGTTTTAATGTGAATATCTTCCAATAAAAATTTGGGAATACACTAAAACATGGTATTCTTTGGTAGGACAGTATTGAAAGAGTTCAACAAAATATGCATAACTATGGTAGTAAAAATACTTACATTAGTGTCATGAAGGATTTTTACCCCATATCATAGTGCAACATAATTTACAAAGTAATATATAAAATGCTTGCTCATAGAATGAAGATTGTAGTATCCAAAATTATGTTTACTTCTCAAGGAGCTCTTCTAATCTCAACTAACAGACCATCTTTCTGACTTCAAACCTTTAATTGGCATAATCATCTTCAAGATAACAAACAGATGCAATAGGAATTTGACTCTAGTTAGGAGAGTAATGCTAGTTAATTTTATCCTCAGTACATTAAATGTATAGTGGACTTCGCATGTCTACTTCACCAAGAGGACATAATTAAGACAATTGAAATGATCATGAAGACCTTTTATATTGTCAGGAAATGGCAATAGTTGCTCTATGGAATAAGTGAAATTGACTGGCTTTTATCTGTCTAAAGAAGAGGAAGGCTTGGTAATTCTTTCAATAACGACTACAAACTAAATACAGTTCATAAAAGAATTTGGAGAATAGTTATATGCAAAAACTCATTATAGATAAGGTAGATACATGCATTCTATAAAAATAAAGGATGATTTTGGCATATCAAACCTCCACATGATACATCCTGGTCCATGACACATATACTTAAGCTAGAAGGTAAGGCGGGAATGTGCATCAGAAACCTCAAGTAACATCATTCTGATATGATATATTTGTAGCTAAACAGACACCATAGAATCGTCACTTTACAAGCTTATTCCAATAACATTTTTTAGTTCGAAAGAAGGGCATGTGAAGGAGGAGGATTCAGTTAACACTATACAACAATGTAATTTAATTAATTCAACATCAGAAATCCAAATGCAGATGCACCTCAACCAAATCCCAGCAGAGAAGACCAAATCCCAGCAGAGAAGATTTACATGTACAAGTGACCAAAAAAAATTTCCACACAAGCATTATGTTGCACAAAAACCTAATCCCAATCCCTCACCCAATCCATACCCATCCCTCCCTTACCCAATCGACATCCATCAACAAAGCACAAACATAACTCCATCAACCATTTCCCACACCCAATCGGAACCCATCACCCATCGCATAGAAAAACAACAATGGTGGGATGAATATAGCGTCTTACCCAGAAGAGAGGAAAGATGGTAGCAGGCACGGTTGGCTTGAAGAGAGACGTTCATGTGTGGAGAATAAAATCTGGTGAGAAAGGGACAATGAGCAAGCTATGGAGAATAGAGAAAGAAGGGAAAAATGAAGATCATATGTGGACATTGAAGTTCTTCTTAGAAGAGAAGATTCAAAGACAGAACAAAAATACTTACCGGAGACGACGCCGAATGAAACAGGGGAGGAGAGCTACGGTAGGTAACGGAGAGCTACGGTTTGTTTTAGGTTTCATGAAGGTTATTTTGGACTTTTCATATTCTTGACCAACGAACAAGATTTCTTGTACCTCAGTTTTAGGAGGGACAAAAATTTATGTCCTTTTCCTCTGAAGACGGAACGAAAATGGGTGAGGACAGCAAGTAAACAGGATAAAGGATAGAACTTTTCTGTCCTTGTCCACTATCCTCACCCATGAGGACAGCAACCAAACGCACCCTAAGAGAATAGATGAGAAAAGCTTCACATGCAGGAGAAAAATAGTGTATTTTGTTATACACTTACCAACTGGAAGTAAAAAAGAGAAAAATAAGAAGACAACGTGTTGTTGGGTTTCTTATTACCTATATGATGTCTTCTTAATTTATACTCTGGGCTGGGTTAGTTTATTAAAGTTAGGTTCTCTTTTTCTTTTTGTGGGCTTTTCAGTTCTCCCCATTTAAAAGTATTTCTTCTTGGAAATTAAATTTCATACTTGGGGATGAAAATAAATGAGGACACTAATGTCAAACTTTGTCCTCTATCTCCCAAGTAGCCTCTCTTAGAAAACAATGATGACTTCACAAAACTTGCACCATCGGAATCTCCAATCTTCTTAATTTCCTAATCTATTTATCAAATATCTCCATTGGCTTCTCTTTATAATTCCATCATTTACAACTTCAATATCATCCCTCAATATAACATAGCTAGGATTTGATTGGTACTGTGTCAGTATTGACATGTGGAACACATTATGAATCTATGATAACTCTAGAGGTAAAGCTAATCTGTAAGATAACGGTCCCATATGTTGTATAATTTCATATGGCCCGATGCATCGTAAACTCAGCTTTCCTCATTTACTAAAACTCAAAATTCACCTCCAAGCTGATAGTTGTAAAAATATCATATCTTCAACATTGTACTCCATATCTCGATGATGTTGATCTGCATAATTCTTTTGCAGATCCTAAGCTGCCTTCAAACATCGCCTTACTACCATTTTTTCCCATTTTCTCCTGAACTAACTTTAGTCCCTCTAACAATCTGGCACCTTCTATATCCTAACATATCAGATCTTTACACTGTCTGCCATATAATGCCTCAAATGGTGTTATACCAATGCTAAAGTGATAACTGTTATTATATGCAAACTCTATTAAAGTTAGATATCTATCCTAATCAACTTCAAAGTTTAGCATATATGCTCTCAACATATCCTCCATTGTCTGAATCGTATGCTCCGATTGTCCGTCTGATTGAGAGTGAAATGTAGTACTCAAATATAACCTAGTTCTTAAAGCTATATGTAAGCTCATTTAGAATCGAGAAGCAAATCATATATCTTGATTTGATACAATAGGCACTAGAATCCCATGTAACCTCACAATCTCATCAACATACAACTTGGTGAGAATGTTTAAGAAATTTGTCTGTTTTACAAGTAAGAAATGACCACTTACACAACAAAATGACTAAGGATCTTAATTTCCTTATTGGTGCTTAATACTTTGCTTTAACCTATTGATACATTAAACACTTAGACACAAATTTACCATAAATTTATCATATCTTTCTTCATCGTCGACCATTAGTAGTAAGGTCTAAGAATTTGATAAATTTTTATAGTACCAAGATGCATAACATATGGTGCACTGTGAACTTATTTCAGAATTTCCTCTCGTAATCTATCTGTATCCAACATACAAACTCACCTCCCAATCACTAACACTCCATTTACTCTTACTAAAAATTTTGTCACCCTACTTTGTTGCACACTCTCTCTCATCTATATTAGATAAGAATCTCAAAATTTGTGCCTCTCTGAACCTATCTCCTAAATTTGGTTGAACCTATAATGTTGTTAATAAACCACTCACATAAACAATGTCCAATCTCACATCCAATGCTCTTAACTATACCAATGGTGTCATACTATGTCCGCTTAGACTAGCTATTATGCTTGAGCTTTTTCTACTTAAAGCATATGTCGTTACATTAGCCTTCTCCGGATGGCGATCAACAGTACAATCATAATCTTTAGAGGTTTAGGAGTTCTTACCAATACTATTCTCGGCATCTTTTTACATCTTAAATTCATTACAAGTAATTTCTTCTATTTTTCCACCAAAGTCTATTGGATAAAGTGTCTTATTGCATTAATTCTTCATACTCACATAAGAGAAAGGTTTTTCTAGTTGGCTTCCAAACTCCTTTTGGCCTTTTGATTTTTGACCTCCAAAAGTAGGTGATAGTGACTACATCTTTAAATAATTTTTCATTCCCGTCCAGTCTCATCAAGAGGATGACTTTAGGCATTTCCTTTTTGAATTCAATAAATGACATAACCTTACATAGTTGATTCTTCACATCATTATATTAGCTTCATCAAGATAAAATAGGTAAAGCTTGCCAGTTGATTAAGGCCCTCTATGGTTTAATATTCTAATAGGACATTGTGAATTTGATCCAAATGGGTACTTGGTTTTGCTTCAAATTCTATAGTTGTATTCTTTGCCTTTAATTTTGTATTAAAAATTGGTTATGTATTAATGTGCTAAGGCCCTGTTTCTATTTTATTTTAGCCTCAGAAGGTGAGCTAAATCTAAACATAAAGATATTATCTTTATTAACTAACACGTCTGTCAATCCTAGTTGGTTCCATTGATATAAAGCCTTTTGTTTATTAGTGGTTAAGAAAGCCTCCAACTATAGAAAAATCCTATTGATGAAACATCTCATCTAGATTCTCCCTTCTTAAGAACCTGGATTGTAGGAGAAACTATAGGTTTCCTATGCATATTCTTGAGAGGGCAAAAAACTAGTTTAAGAGATAAGGTAGTGCATTTAGAACTTGTGACCAAATTCTCTTTTTAGAAAAAGGATCTTGGATAAGGTCAAGACTAGGCTAAAGGGAAGTGCAGTCTGAGAGGGAAGCTAGAGGGAGAGGTCATTCTAGAACTTCACCTAGATAGGAAATAGAGGTTGGTGAAGGCTTTAGGTTTGTAAGGGAACCTACAGTAGGAGGGGAGGGGGGGGGGGAGTTATCAAAGAAGGGCACATTATTCAATATGTTACTAGAAATAGAAAAAAGGAGAATAGAAGAAGGAAGTAAGTAAAAGGGTTAGCTAAAGAAGGAAAGAAATGGGAAGAACACTAAAAGGTGAGGATCAAGAAGACAAGAAAGTGGGAGCAATAAACTCAACAAGAATAAGATAAGGAAATGGATAGGAAGAATATAAGAAGAACCTAAGAGCAATGAATAAATAACCAACATAGAAGGGAATTCAAGAAACCAACATATAAGGTAAGCAGCAAGATTACTAACGAAATAGGAAGAAAAGAATTAGGTTACTCCTCTCCTAAAAACTATACAGTCTATATAAAATCTGGAAAGAAGCTACAGCTTCCCACTTTTAAACCTCACTCGATATAAGCCTACAACTATTTACTTATAATAGTAAATGCTTCTAGCTTCTCACTTTTAAACCTCACTCGATATAAGCCTACAACTATTTACTTATAATAGTAAATGCTCTAAGTTCTTCTTCAACTCATTAGTGGGGAGAAGGAACAACAATAGATTTTTTTCATCCAAGCTAAAGATGGTAGGTTACTCAAGCATCTGGATCAAATCTTTAAAGAGGCAGGGAGATATTTTAGTAGATTTTATGGTCAATCTACTAGGATTTCAATTACCTCAGACTTGTTAAACTCTTTCATTTTGAAGAAGTTGTCTAAAAAATATGCTCTTAATTTAGTCAGACCATCCAAGATGTAGGGATTGAAGAAGTTATCTCACAAATGAATCCTAATAAAGGTCCAAGTCCTAATGGCCTAAATGGGGGTTTCTTTCGAAAAGTTTGGGGTAGGATTGGAAGGATGGTTAAACAAGATATGAGTGAATTCTTCTCTACTGGGGTATTGTTAAAGGAGATTAATAAAACCTTCCTTTGTTTAATTCATAAGACAAGAAACCTGAATTCCTTTGAAGATTTTAGGTTGATTGCTTTTCCAATTGATTTCAAGTAGGCCTTTAACTCTGTGGAATGGAGGTTTATTCTTATTGTGATGGAAGTGATGGGATTCCCTTCCATATTCATTAAATGGATAGAGGCATGTATAACCACCTCTTCTTATTCAGTGCTCGTGAATGGTGTACCAATTAGATTATTCAAAGGAGCAAGGTGGTCCTATGTCTCCCTACTTGTTCATCCTTTGTATGGAGGTTCTAACTCTGCTATTAAAGCATAATGTGGAAAAGGAAAGGGGATTTAAGTTTCACAACAAATGCAAGAAGGTATCTCTAATCAATCTCTATTTTGCTGACAATTTGATACTCTTTTACAAGCAATATCCATCTTCTATTCAAAATTTGATATCCTTTTTAAATCAATTTAGAGAAATGTCAAGTTTAGAAATTAAACTAGCGAAAAGTCATTTTGTACTGGCTAATAGTGCATATGGATTAGAAGCTGAGATAGTTGCAATATCTTCTATGGAAAGGAAACAATATCCTTTGTTTTATTTAGGACTGCCTATCACTACAAGAAGGATTCATTTTTCTAAATGTTACCCTTTGGTGGAAAGAATACAACAGAGATTAAACCATTGGACAAACGTCAAATAGGTTCTTATCTTTTAGGGAAAGGCTTCAGCTCATTAAATCAGTGCTGAATTCCTTACAAATTTTTTAGTCTGCTAGTATTTTTCTGGCTAAAGGAGTAGTGAAGGCTATTGAAACCTTATTTAGGCGGTTCTTATGGGGTAAGCATAACTCTGAAGGAAGGATAATCAAAGTTAAATGGGGTAAGGGTTCTAAGTCTAAGAAGGAAGGGGGTCTAAAGATAATCCCTATTACCACTACCAATAAGATATTGATGTTGAAAAAGATCTAGTAAAAGTGACTTCACTCTTATATACTAAAAGGAAAATCATTGTGGTCCATTTCCCCTAAAGACTTTCAATCTTTTTTAACAACAATTTGATGAGACTCTAGGAAATTTTAAAGCCAAGAGTGAAATGTAAAGTGGGTAATTGAAAAAAAAAAGCACACTTTTGGTTTGATAATTGGACAAGTCATAGTTTATTAATTCGAATTCCTAGTGCAATCCAATGTTGGAGTCATCTTCCACTTAATTCCAAAGTTTGTGCGGTTGCTACTGACAGTATGTGGACTGAGTTTCTAGACTAGGTGATTCACCTCATTCCCAATTATACCCCTAATTGTAAAAATCAGGACAAATACTCTTGGTTACCTTAATTCCTTTTCTAACAAGGTATGTAGGAAGTGGCTATCACAAGGCAATTCTCTGTTGATTGGTATCCTATAGTCTGGCATAATTTCTTAAGTCCCCACTCCTCTTGCATATTATGGTTGAAAACATTGAACAAAATGGCCACTATAGACAGATTACGTTTTCCAAACCTTTTCAACATATGTCTCTTATGCAGGAATGATAGTGAAACTATAGATCACCTTTTTTCCAATGCCCTTTTGTTGAGAGAATATGGAGAAGAATTAAAAAGAAGTGTCATTAAAGATGGGATGGAATTCTACTTACTGTCATATTAGAAAAATTAAGAGGACTGAAGATTGACTATAAAGGGGATAGAACAATTTATATGATTTCACTTGCTTATAATATTGAGGAGATATGGAAAGAGAGGAACTTTTGAATTTTCAAAAGCAAAATGTGTTCAAATCTAATGATGATGAATTCTCTAATTATGAGGATTAGATAATTGATTTTTCTCTCAAAACAACTAACTAATTGTAGTGAACATATTATCAGAGCATGGCATCTGGGGTAGCCCTAAGACAAGCAATACCAAAATGAAATAGGAAAAGGGATTATGAGGTTACCTGTAGAAAGATGTAATCCACAGATGTTGTGCAAACCTGTTCCATTATATGAATGGAAGCATCATCTCAATAGAGTATGAATTGAAGGTTGTATAAAAGAGATAAAAGAGGTGAAACTCAAGCAAATAACACAGATACAAGCTCCAACTATTTGCTTAACATAAGGATCGTGAAGAAAAAGATGCATACCTCTCGTCAGTGACTCCACACCTTTCCACCAGCGATGGATAAGAGGAATCTCTCAATGATTCCGCCCTAAATAGGAAAATCAAAGTTCAGAAGAAGTATGTTTTTCAAGACGAGAATCCTTACCTTCGTCAACCAATATGGTGAAGAAGAAGCCACCTAATGCCTTAACTTAGAAGCTTTTAGAGCCCCCTTTCGATGGGAGAGTTTCTCTTTACCATCTATAGGACTCTTCAATAGTTAACACTTTGTCTACAACTACACTTACTACGCTGTCGTTTCTTTTAAGTTTTAGCTTATAATTGTGTCTATCACGGTGTCATTTTGGTTTAGTCCATGGTTTCTTTACTACATTGTCGTTTAGCTTCTCCTGAATGTAGGAGAAGCTCTTAAACTTGTGTATTTAGATTCATATTATCTTAATAAATTTCATTTAATTTTTTAAAAAACTATTTACTTATAATAGAATTTGGAACCTTTTAGTAACTTAATTAAAATATAATTTAACTTTAATTAAACTTTAGTTAAAATTATTATAAATATAATAAATACTAATTAGGTCATAATAAAATCCAAAATTTAAAATTGGTCCCTATTAATAAAATATTTTACATTTCTAAAGTTTCATATAATATCTTGATTATGTATAAATTATGAATTAGTGTCAATTTTATTTCAATTCAAATTTCAAATATTAGTAATTAATTAATTTAACGACATTTGGAAACTATTTTTAAAGTATATGTCTACTTTAATAAAAAATTTCTCAAATCAATACTAATTGAAAATAGTGGAGCGCACCCTCTAATTAATTTTTGGTGATTAATCATTTATTGATTACCATTTACCTCTATATAGCTTATCCTATGTCTAATACCTACCAATTAAACTACGACAGGTCCTTAAGTAATATTGAAATAAAGATATTCATATATAAGATATTTTAAAGATCTCAAATCAAATGATCACTTATATAATCATTGCAATAAGTAATTCCATATACAAATAATTAATGTTCCATATCAAATTCTTATATAGGTCGGTCTAATGAACTTATTTTATGTTAAGCACTTGCATGTTTATTTAAGTATCTTTATTCTTTAGTTAATAATGACAACTACTTCCTTTGTAAGGAAGAAACCTAACTTGTGTTAGTCTTTTCACTATGCTAATGTTTGTTATTAATAGAATAACAACTAAGAACAATTTAAAGACAATACATAAGTGCAATATAAATATCATATTTATAATTTTATCGCAATTTGATTTGCAAAATATAATTATTTTATGAACTTTATGTTATAAGTTAATTAATTAAAAATATATGTATAAGATAAAGAATGCATATCAATAGTTATGTCATAAATATACAACCAATTGGTTGTAGGATATAATCCAATAAGGATGTGTTCCATGTATCAAGTATAAAAAAAGTTGATATAAATATCATTTTTAATATCTTTAAAAAAATTAGTGTAACTCTGTATTGGTGGTATAAGCATTCCTAGGCTCTCCGATTCATTAGAATTATATGGTTCCATGTAACTTCCTTTTCATTTTATAACACTCTTTTTTCTTTCTTTAGCAAAGCTTCTCCAACGTCTAGCTTTGTATTACTAACAATATTGTTTTGATATCTTTTATGGGAATAAAAGTTTTCTTGAACTTATAAAAAATAATATAATTAGTTGTAAATTATAAACCAAAAGGATATGTTCTATATATCAAATGCAAAAAAAAGGTGTTATAAATATCACAATCAATATCTTTTAAAATAATGTAACATTTATAAAACAATTAATTAGTATAAGGGATATATGGAATATGCATATATAACATAATTCTAGTGGCATATACTTTTCATATCAATTTTTAATTATTTTAAAATTTTTAAGAGTATGGGATAGGAATAATTGAAAGATGGAGACCAAAATATCTATAACAATAAGAAGGTATATGAACAGAATCATTTTCATTATAAGACAGAATATATACATAGCTTAGACTTAAGAAGAGATGAAACAAGAAGCATATGACTATTTCCTTAGTTCCCTAGGTTCTTTGTAAAATGGAAACTCATTCACTAGCCTACTCAAATCTTTCATCAATGATCAAATTACTAAGATAAAAGTAGACTTTCTTATACAAACTTTTAATGTTAAAGATGAAAGGGGAGTGTTCTTTGAGCTTAATCTAGGTAATCCCTTAACCCTGATTGATTGAATGCCACCCCCCCCCTTTTTTAAAAATCCTGGCATCTCATCAAGGATTTAGTATTAGAAGAAGTCCTATAATTTTCTTAAAGTGGTAAGTTACTAAAGGAAATCAACAATACCTATATTTACGTTATTCCTAATTTGCACAACCTAAGTTCCCTTAAGGATTTCAAACATATATCTTTTTGCAACACCAGTTATAAGATCATGGCCAAACTTATAGCCTCTAAACTTAAGGTTGTAATAAAACCTCCCATTAGTGACTCTCAAAGAGCTTTTATCTCAAGAAGATTGATAAGTGACAACATTCTTTTGGCTCAAAAGCTAGTTAAAGGAAATGGAAGGAAAAGCTCCTATAATAATTATGGAATAAAAGTAGATTTTCATAAGGCATTTAATTTAATTTATTAGAGCTATATACTGCACATTGGAAAGGCATTTAACTTCCCTTATAATTTCATCAATTAGATAAATCAATACATTTCTACCACCTCTTGTGGAGTTCTTATTAATGGGGAACATACTATGATGTTCAAAGTTGGGAAAGGGTTGAGATAAGGATATCCTATCCATCCTTATCATTCTTTGTATGAAATACCTAACTGGGTTAATTAATCGTGAGTTGGTTGTGGGTAAGTTTTAACTATTAACCCTTGATAATCCGTAAGCGCACAGTTCGTTAGCGTAGTACCAAAGGTGTTGATCCTACGAGGAGGGAGTTAATCTAATCCTAAATTCTAAGGCCAGAAATAAATAACAGAACTTCAAGATGCACAAAACTAACATGAGAATTTAATTCAATCAATCAATATAAGAATCAAACATGAAAACACTGATTACTAAGAATTTGGAACACACCCAAGAATCAACCAAAAGAAATTACCAATTGAGAGAAAGAGAATTTTACCTATCCTTAATGCTAACCTAACCGATTATGAATTATTAGATTGTTGGTTCTAGACTATGCTAAGGTTGATTACTCTCTCTCGAGTTATAACTATTAACCCTAAATCATAAACCCTTATTAGATTATAAGGGTTACAATCTCTCAATTTACAACCTATCCAAAACCCTAATTAGTTCTAAAGTTCTCTAATAAACTATTAAAAACTTATGCAAGATCTCTCTTCGCACAATTTTTCAATCTCATTCAATTCTTGTTCTATTAAATCACCTAACTCTTGTTAGTCCAATTTAATCATTTTTCATTTGATTCACCCTCTCAGTTTATTACCAATTATGCAATTACAAAATTAAACCACAACATATCCAATAAACACAAACAATTAGATTTCCATTAATTCAAGAATAAAATTCTGAAGGTGAGTTTATAGCATCCTCAACATTCTAGATCATATCATCAATTGTTCAATTCAATTCTATACAATAATAAAACTAAAAATTAAACAGGAAATACAATCTAAATAGATGATGGGAGGCAGTGACGTTGGGAAACCTCTTGATCCCGGAAGTAAGTCAAGTCAACTTCTTCTCCTCTTCTCTCTTCCTTCTTCTTTTCATCTATCTCTCGATGATTTCTCTCTAAGGTTTCTCAAGGTGGCTGATGCAAAAGCTCCTCTTTTCTCCTTTTTATGGTCTTTTTATATCTTTTATGTTTTAGGTAACCTTAGGGTTTTTATGGGGTCCAAAGGTCCACAACATCCCTCGAAACATGAAGTTCATAAGCATCTGCGAGTCTGCCTAACGTAGGCCATTACTATGGCCTACATCTGAGCCTTTTGCCATAATTGTGGGTCAATATTTCGGCTTAAATGTCTTTCGAAACTCTCCGTTCTTCACTATTGAACCTAAAACACTAGCAAACATATCAAGATACCTCAAAAACATAATATTTAAGCTCAAAAACTTGTATTAACCCATAAAACACTTAAACACAAATAATTAACAAACTAACACAATTATAACCTAAACACATACTAATTGATCGAATTAACGGCTAAACATATTTCAAATTATACTATAAAACATGATATAATTTGCACTTATCATTAATGGCTCACTCCATTAAATAGGACAATGGCTTTAAATTCAATAACAACTATAAGAAGCTAAATCTATTCAGCCTTACATTTACAAATGATTAATGCTATTCTTAGGAGAAAATGATAAACTAGTAAGCACTCTTACATCACCCTTGTAAACTTTTCAACTAATATCAAGTTTATCAAATAAACAAGAGTAAAAGCTACATTTTGGTATCAACTTGTGCAAAGTACATTGCTCTTTAGATCTCCTCAATCACAAACCTATAGATTAAGGACCCCTTTTTGTTTGTCTAGGATTGTCAATAACTACCAGAAGACTAAGATATGGAGATTACTTATTATTGTTAGAGAAAATTAAAAGGAGGATTAATAAATCGTGTCATATATCCCAATTCTATGTTGGAAGGGTACAACTAATCAATGTCATCTTTAACTCCCTTCTTATTTGTTAGTCTTAACATATATTCCTCTCTAAAAAACTAATTAAAACCATTGAAAAGGTGTTAAAGGTTTTCTATGGTCAGACTAGTTGCACAAGAAATCATTTGCTGAAGTAAAATGATATAATTCTATCTACCAAAGGAAGCAAGAGGACTAGGAATCACATTTGTCTCATTAACCAATAAAATGCATATAACAAAGAGAATATGGAGAATTGTCACTAATAAAGAGGCCTTATAGGTGAAATGGGTTCACATTTACTTCTTAAGTTGTAAGAGTTTATGGAAAATGTGTATTAAAATCACCAACTTATGGCTCAACTACTCAAGTTGAGGGAATTCCTATATTAGAACATCATTTGCAGAATTAGAAATGGTAAAGTGGCTTCATTTTGGTCTGACAGTGGAGCAAGTTAGGTCCCTTTTGCAAGACCAATTTGCTACTAAGTTTGAGACATATTCTTTCAAACTTCTGAGGTAAGCGCTATACTATATGAAAATAATTAGGTTGTCAATTCATCCATACTTTAAATTGTATTCCATATTACAATTCTATAAGAAATATAAAGGACTCTTATATTTGGCTGAAACATTTTACTGGGAAATTCATTACTGTATCTTAGAAATATACTCTACCTCCTCAATAATAGAAAATGGCCTAGTATGGAATAATATGGTTCAAGAAAGAATTCCAAAAGTTTGTTTCCTCATGTGGCTTGTCTATAAGCAAAAGTTGGATATATTAGACAAGTTTATCTTCCTCAACATTTTTCCTATATATTGTCTCCGTAAAAACTAGTTAAGAATCTTTGCCAAATTTATTCTTTAATTGCGTGTTCTCAACATGCTTATGGAACAACATCTAATCCCTTTATAAGGTTAAAGAAAAAAGGATCTATTATGCAAATATTTTTACAAATTTGATAAAGATCTTGTCTATCCAATGTTGAAAAAATAATCTTCACTATATCCTTTGATTGCTCCATGTACTTCATTTAAAAATACAGGAATGACAAGCCTTTTAAGGGAGTGAAAGAAATAAGGAGCAAGTGATAAAGGAGCTAATTATTTGGATTAAGAAGCAATTTTTAACAAATCAACTCTAAATAACTTGTAGACTTGAAGTTGCTCTCTTTTGGAACCTATAAATGGCATGTACTCATTAATATATTGTTGAGGATTTTGAATGGGTTCTATAATTTATTAGTCATGGAGCAAAATATGGTATCCTAGCTCCAACACTATTAGATCAAAATTTGATTTCCAACTTCTATCCATTGCTCCTAATGAGATTATTAAAGTGAATCTTTAACTCCTAAGGTTCCTAAAAGTTGAACCTAAAGAGTTAGGCTCAAGCTAAACTCAATTAAGTTGAAGTTTAATCCTATATTTTATCTCCATCTCTTGGTATATATGTGACTTCTACTTTTATCCTTGGAACTCATAATAGAATTGAGGCTCAATTGTTAAGCAATAGTTACTTTATTAGCTTCTTGATATTCAACTATGTGAAATGTGTAAGGCTTGGTCAATGTCCTTTTGAAAATTTAATATATTATATAATTTTCAAAAGAAAAACAATTGAACTTAAAATCTATTAATAGTAAACTAATTCGTAGAAAGAACTATTAACAATAATAATTATGTTATGAGCCTTTAAATTTAAAAGGGACAAAAAATATCTAAAATGCTTCATATCTTTTTTAGGTTGGTTGAAATAGCTTTTAACCATTCATAATTGAAAAGGTCAAACTTAGAATGTTTAAAAGTTGTATCTTATAATTAAAAAATATATATATATATATAAATTTTCTCCAAGCCCTAGCCATAGCTTAATTAAAATTTTCTTCGAGCAGGGATTGTTATAACAATGGACAGTTCGAAGCGATCGGAAGCTGCGAGAGGAGATTCAACACACTCAGCCAACGATGGACCCACAGCTAAGAAGGAAAGAATACGTGATAGAGAAGAGAACCCTCCACCCATAATCTGGCAACCAAGTTACAGTGCTATAGTAACAGGCGAGTATTCTGGGTAAGAGGAAGCTGAGGTCGCATGGCTGGAAGAGATTCCGACGGAGGTCGAAGAAGGTGATATTACCATGGTAGTAGGAACTTATGGAAATGCGATTAAACTTTCTGAGACTTTCAAAAATCGACTAGACAAGATCTGGGAGAGAACAGTTGTTGTCAAGTTGCTTGGGAGATGAATTGGCTAGAGCATGTTGAAGAATCGACTAAAAAACATGTGGAATCTATCGGGACCACTGAAGGTGATAGATCTCGATAATGATTTTTTTCTCGTCAATTTAGTGGAAACTGAAGATTATCTCACAGCACTTACCAAAGGACCATGGGTGATCCTCGGGCATGCATTAGCAGTTTAACCCTGGCACCCGAAGTTCCGCCTTTCATAGGGTAAAGTATAAAAAGCAGTGGTGTGAGTGAGATTCCTTGAACTTCCTGTATCGAGGTATCATCATGTCATCCTTCAAGCGCTGAGAAATTTGGTCGGGCGAATGGTGAAGATCGATGAAAATACTCAACAGTCTCAAAGGGGTAAGTTCGCAAGAGTGGAGGTGGAAATAGATCTATTGGAACCACTACTACCAAGAGTGGAACTAGATGGAGAAATAATCAAAGTGACATACGAAGGGTTACCACAGATATGTTATGCAGGCGAAAGAGTCAGACATGGAGCAGAGTCTTGTCCAAACAAAAGACCAGCCCGTAATGAAGCACCAACTATGGTAGGCATCAGACAGAGTCAAGACCAAGGAGACCTACAAAATACAATGACAGAAGGGGACGATACTCAGATAGTGCATGGGCCATGGGTCTAAGTACAGCGACGTGGCAGACGAACTACAGTATCGCCACACTAACAGGGACGACACAATATCACTGAGAACGAGCAAATAAGACAAAAAGGTTCACGCTTTACCATGCTATCAAGCAGAGAGCTCATCGGAGACAATCATACCAGATCTCCTAAATTTGACAGAAATAAGACAGTAAGTCCGGTAAGGGTTGGATCAATCGATTTCGGAAGGAAGGAACAGACTCAAACGAATCACAAACAAAATCCAACCAAGACTAAAACTGGCTCATCTTACAAGGGGAAAGAGGTAGTCCAGACGAACTCCCAATGCAATGTCATGCAAACAGTCCCTAAAATCCCTGACGTGAGCCGAAATAGTAAGGAACCCATGCATGCAAAAAACTATTTACCACGTACAGAGCGAAACCACGTTGCAATAACTATCCTATCTTACACTGATATCATATACCAAAATCACTCTTTCCATTTACCTGATGAAGACGAAATGGAGTGTGAGAACCCAGACGCGGAGATGGAGGGCATGCACAGGCCTCCATCTCCAAATCACCACCTAAGTTCCACTAGCCCCTAGCCTAAACCGCTGGATCCTAGACGTGATAACAGAGGTGTGGACGACGTGGCGATGGTATTAGCATCACCGAAAGAATCCTCCCTAAAGACCATAGGGATGGACGCAACTGGTTGCATTGTTGACAAAGTAAGGACCACCCATGACTGAACACGATGACCTCCTTTTCTTTACTACATAATATGTCGATTATAATGTGGAACTATCAAGCACCGCGAGGGGGGGTTAGGAAGGTGCTAAAGCTAGTGTTAATGAACTTTGTTAGAATACACATGTTGGGCCCCGAAACTATCTTGAAAATTCGGACTACTAAATAAGAAATTTTTGGAGATTGTCTATGTATAAAAAGAGGAAAATTTATGAAATTGAGAAGAAATAGAAAGAGATTGATTGAATCAAAAGCTATAGGATTTGGTTAAAGGTCATGAGTTGGATAATTTTCTGAACATGGTTCAGTATTTTGAGAAATTCGGGAGCTGTAGAGATCCGATTGAGTTAATTCTTGAGGCAAAATAAAATTGAGACATGGGGCTACAAATCATGTGAAGGGATCGAAATTCAATTTAACTCCTAAGATGTTTAATTTTTGGAGTGAAGTTTGACATAATGTTCAGTTGTGGCTAAGTGTAGGTCTGAAAGTGTTTTGGCTATAACTCTTTCGTTTCTCAACTGATTTGAGCATTCTTGGTGTCATTTTAAATATGAGACATAGAGGAACACTTTTCAAGAAGAAAGTTTTGCCAAATTATGTCATTTACCCGATCAAATTTTGGACGCAAAATGTCAGTTTTTAAAGGTTAAATGAAGGGCATTTTTGGAACATCACTTAAAGGGGTAGAAAACAAGGCTTACATGGAGGGGCCTTAGGGTCATTTTGTGGTCATTAAAGGGAAGAAGCAAGGGCTGTCGTGGACCAAGGGAGAGAGGACGAAAATGAAGAGAGAAAAAGAGAGAAGTCGTGAGGGAGAA
>JANKYE010000010.1:10530180-10549500 GCA_032467995.1 Erythroxylum dillonii
TCACATTTAGGCACATATACCGGGAAATGTCATGAATGCATGTACAGTCCTTTTCATGTGCAAATTTCACTATTCACATGGAAGAATATGCATGGATATTTCACAATAATCTAAACACTCTTATCGCTTTCCAAATTACTATTATACCCTTCCCATCGGGGGTGGGATGTTACATAGTGAAACCCAGAAACAATCCCTGCAGCAAACAATCGAAACCAAGAATTAGCACCAGTAATTTTCTTCCTTTCTTTCTTCTTCAATTTTTTTTTTGTCCAATGAACTCATGCTTTCATAATTGTCTCTTAGAGGCATTTGTGGTTTTTCATCAACTCCTACAAGTCTCTCTCATCAATTGCTTCTCTTCCTTTGCCAAAACCCAAATTGAAGAAATGACACAGGCAATGCTACCCCACGCTACTTTTCTTTGCCTAAATTCGTCAACTCTCACCTAACAACTAATCTCTCTACCACTCTTCCAAGACCCAAATCCTTATTTTTGTTAGGTTAACCTAAATTCTATCCATCATAGCAAACTGTAGCCTTCACCAAGCAAAAGTTGGTGCTTTCTTATTGTACGTTATAATGATTTTCTTAACATTTTCTCTTTTTTTATTGGTTCGAGATATCAATGGCAGATAAAATTGTCAAATTGGTTTAACCATAAGCTACTATTTGTTTACAAACTCATCTTTCTGTCCGAAATTTTGATTTTTTAGTAGATAGGATGATTTATCTGGGATTTGCTTTAGAACTGTTGATCTGGATTTTGTTATTTTGGTAATTAGATTGTTGACTGGAGAAGTGAAAAGGTATCATGATCAAATTCAGATTCTTATGTAGTCAAAAACTTGATTTTTACTGACCAAGAAGAAAATGTAGCCAAAAACTTATTTCGTATGTATACAAAATCTAGAAGGAGAGGAATAACAAGTTCTTTAAGGGTGTAGAGAAACCAAAACAGTGGATTTAGGAGGAATGTATTAATTGGATTAGAGAACAATTGCTCATTACTATAGATGTAATAGCTTGCCATCTTAATGTTGCTCAATCTTAGAGAATCTAAGATAATCTAAAAGCATAAGCCCTAAGAATAACTTGTTATCTGGATGATGGACTTCGATGCTGAAAGACCAAAGTAACTAAACCCTTCACATATAGTAAGATAATGCTACTGCTAAGCTTTCTAGTTAATGCTTTTACAGTTGATCTTCAAGGTGCAATAGTTGTAATATTGTGGTTTTGCCCAATATAGTTGGGTCTATTACTTGTAATTTGCTCATTTGTACTTAAACTTGTATTTTCTCCTTCCTTTTATTAATTCATTTTAACTTCTCAAGAAAAAAAACCATATCAAACTACTTACCTAAATTTCAATTTCATAAATATTTCATGTAAGAACTGTTAGAGAATAGGCCTGAATTATGTTTTAACTATATGACTGAATTATGCTTTAACTAAATGACTCTATCCAGTTGCCCTGAATTGGTTGGTAACAGAGCATATGATCAATGATGAATATAGAAAGATATTGTTATTTTACATTATAAATTTCAATTTCATAAATATTTCATGTAAGAACTGTTAGAGAATAGGCCTGAATTATGTTTTAACTATATGACTGAATTATGCTTTAACTAAATGACTCTATCCAGTTGCCCTGAATTGGTTGGTAACAGAGCATATGATCAATGATGAATATAGAAAGATATTGTTATTTTACATTATACTCACGTTGTTTTTAGTGTTTTTAGCAACACTATTTGTTAAGATGAAGATCTCATGATTAATCTCTTCTTTTGTAATGAAAACTTGACTTTGATGCAACACATGTTATACTTTCAGTGTTAATAAGGCTTTTTAACCATTGCTGCAAGTATCTCAAATGTCATGTGTTGGTCATAAATGGTAATTACTAAAACTGTGATAACTTCCTTTACCAATCAATTGCAGGTTCGTTAGTAAATTTAGGAAACTCCACTTATACCAATAATCCCAGTTCGTATAAATATAACACCTCTACAACGGAAAGCTAAAATGGTGAAAATCATTGACAAAAGGAGGAAGCTTATCTTAAATCTATAGTTGAACTGAACTGAACAAACCTCTTCTTTTCTTCTTTTAATCGAAGAGCATATCTTGACATAGTTATATGAATTGCAACTAATAAAAAGTTTTGTTAAAGGAAATCCTTAACGTCTTCTCACTGTATCTCGTTTCACTTTGATATGTTGAAGCTCCAATTTGATGATTGTTATATGATATAGGACCTTATGCAACAACTTGAGATCTACAAGAAGCTAGACAAGCATAAAGGTTATGTAAACATTGTAAACTTTAATACAGATGGAGACATCTTGGTTTCTGGTTTCTGCATTTTGATGAACAACATTCACTGAAGTGGAGAGAATGATTGGTTCACTTGGGTGTCTAACCATAATGTGTTGATATTATTTTTGATAATCGTAACTGTTCTAGGTGCTTTTGTTGTCATTTGTTTACATTATCACCGTTGTTAGTTAAGAAGAGGTCTTGTGTTGTCTTTGTGTTCTTTCAACTATGGATTCTTGAAGATTTTATGTGTGAAGTGTTACTGTTGACAGTAGTTTATTAACAATTTATATCTACAATAGTTTATTACAGTATTCCTAATTAGTTAAATATGTTGGAAAATAATTTAACATTTTAATATGCTAGTCCTAACGAGGGTATTCAAGCAACCTCTAGGATATCAACAGAAACTATTTTCTCTTACTTCTTCTCAATTAAAATTAGGCTCGTAATTCATCTGCAAGAACATATTATACAATCTGAAGCTGTAAATGTATAGTTTTTACAAATTAGTGTATTGATATGCATATCTAAATGCCTTAGTGAATAAAGAGAGCCTTTATATAATATAATCCTACATTTTATGCATACTTATATGTGTGTGTGTGTGTGAAACCTTATCAGCTACAAGTACATATTCCACTTGACATTGACTTCAAGAACTGGCTACCTCACTTATTGGAGAGAGAGAGAGGAGAAGAACATGTGTCGTCTTTGCGTAGTACGTTACCAAATCTAGGATTAGAATAATGAGAAAATTAAGGAGAAGGAACAAGTGTTATTGCTGAAATATAATATGTTGAAATATGTGTCAACCTTCTTGATTACTCTATTGTTTCCTTATTCCTTCTTGGTCTTACATCTACAAGTTTGTTGCTTTAATTGCTTTATGTTAATATCTTTGATAATAAGACAATCGATGTTAGAAATCATATATATTTGTTTACATTAAACACTGTCTGTGGTTATGTTGTAGGTGAACGACTCCAAAAATCTAACAAGATCATCAAGAAATACCTAGATCGAGTTCTTGTAAGTTCTTCATTTATGCACTTGAGGTTCTTATATTCCTGAGCTCCTATTTTATGTACAATATACATTTCTCTGCATAAAGAAACATAATTTGTTTATACCATATGATTGAACAAGGAAGGAAAAGGATAGGACAACTTAATGCGTATCTTTCAATTTTAAGTTGTGTTTTATCTTTAAGATGATGTTGTTTTACTACTATTGGTATTGTTTCACTCTTATTTATCATGAAAATTTCCCATTTCATAGATGCAACCCATCTCTTCTTAGTTGTTGCCTTATATAGTGTTACTACACTATCAAATATGGTGTTACTACACTATTCAACTATATTTGCTATATTCATACATAAATAATACAAAGAATCTACTCTCATTTAGTAAAACCTCACTCATAGGTTAACATACATTAGAGTGAAGTAGTTCCAACCTTTACTTTGCTCTCCAAGAAGTTTATAAAAGAAAATCTTGTTTGCTTACTAAGCTAATGTGATTAACAAGTTTCTTTAGTTATAATCACTGAAGAAAGATCTTGCACAACATTATTGTCATTCATAATTTTAAAAACATCAAAACAAACATATCCTGTTATGTTATGTCAAATTACTAATTTGTTACTACACATAGGGAACTTAGCAAAATATATAAAAGTATTCTCTTCAAAATTATTTTCTTAACATTCTAATAAAAAAAAGTTTGTTCTTCATGCAAATTCTCATCAATTTGAGCTCATTTAATATCAATTATCACTCATTCACCACTAGCAAAGTTCATTCATATCATTATTAATCAATTGACCTAAACTTGATTTATTTTTATCAAGGTTGGGAACTGGAAGTACATCAGCTATTTGGTTTAAAGTATGTATAGGAACTGATCTTCTTATTGATCTTCTTTCTCTATTACCTTTGCTTTTTGTTTTATCTCTTTTCCACTGCTATTACCTAGCTTTTCAATATGCCCTATCTATATGTTAGACAATTATTTTCTGAATTTTTTAATGTAGATCAACATGGCTCGCTCCCTTATTCGCAAACGACGACACAAACTAAAGCAACTTTTGATACTTTAACAAACAACAAATAATATGATGGTTTTCTTATTTGCTATACATTATGTTATCTATTGTTTGTACCTTCAATATAAGGTCCATGAAATTAAAACAAAGGAAGAAAAAAGGATTGATAGAATGAGATAAATGTTTAGATTGACCATGGATTGTGATAATGCCTACATTAGTTAACTTCATATGGATAGAACAACCTTTAGGTTATTGTATGATATGGTAAGAGATGTCGGGGGTTTAAAAGACACTAGGAACACATTCGTAGAAGAGGTTGTAGCAATGTTCATATACACCTTGTCTCACCATAAAAAGAGTAGGATAATAATTTCTCCATAGTAAAGAAGTCGTGGGTCGGTAATTCTATCAAGTTCTTCATGCAATTATAAGATTACATCATATTTTGCTCAAGAAGCCAGAGCTTATAACTCAAGATTGTCAAGATGAGAGATGGAAATGTTTTCAAGTAATTGAACATTATAATTAACCTATAACATTAATATCATAACTTTTATGTGCTAAATCACCTTTTAGTTTTAATTTGTAGGGTTGCCTAGGAGCCTTAAATGAGACACTAATTAAAGTTACACCTCCTAATGAAGATAAGCCCCAATATCACACAAGAAAATGATTTATTTCAACAAATGTTTTAGGTGTTTGTTGCCCAAACATGCAATTCATATATGTATTGCCTGGTTGTCTCGAAGGCCTCATGGTCTATGAGTCCCTCAAGGTAAATTTCTATTACAATATCCAATTTTGTTTCTCTTTGAGTTATGCTGATCAATCATAACTTATTGTTTAATTATGAAGGATGTTATTACTTGGTTGACTCTAAATATTGCAATGCAAAGGGATTTCTTGCTCCGTATCAAAGACAATGCTATCATCTCAAAGAATTCGATGGCTACCGACAAGGAACAACAAAGGAATACTTTAATATGAAACATTACAAAGCAAGGAATGTTATTGAGAGATGCTTTGGATTGTTGAAAGGAAGATGGAAGATCCTTGCATCCCCTTCTTTTTTCTCAACTAAATCCCAAGTTCGAATTATAATGGCTTGTTCCCTTCTGCACAACTTGATTCGCAAGTTCATGAGCTTTGATCCATAAGAGTCAATCACTGAAGATGAAGAGAAGAGTGAGGAAGATGAGAGTGAAGAAGATGATGAAATGGAATACATTACATAAATTAGTCCAACTGATGAGTGGTTGACATTTAGGAATAATATGGCAAACAACATGTATAATATATGGATGAATAGATCCAATGATAATGATGTATATTAGTAATTTAAGATATGTTTGTTTCATATGCTTATTAGATTGTTGAAATGTTTTGATTTGGATTAATGTACCTAAATGTTGAACATCTCTGCTTGTTTACTATTAGTAATATATAACTTTCAGTTATTGGATTGCTTTTGAAATGCAACCATGTGAACATCTCTATTTGTTTGATTATGTGTTTGTCAGTTATTAGATAACATGTGCATGCTTTAAATTTTTAAACAAAGTTATTTTTGTTATATGTTATTTCTTCGATAACTCTTACATTGTCATTCTTTATTAGGAATAGCTATGGCTGCTCGTAAGAGGGGAAAGAATAAGTAGTATTAGAAGGATGATGAGGTTGAAGCTTTGGTCTAATTTTTACAAGATCCATTATGGAAAGTAGATGGGAGATTTAAAAATAATTACATGGTTAAAGTGCACAAGATGTTGTTGAGCAAATTCCCAATTTTGATAAGAATGTTGATCCCCACATTGCCTCTAAGATTAAATGATTAAGAAACAAGTACAGTCCAATTTCTGACATATGTATGCAACATGGCTGTTAATGGGATGATGTTGAGCATAAGATCAATTGTGAGAAACAATGTTTTGATGAATGGTGCTTGGTAAGGACATCTAACTTAAAAGTTGATTGAACTCTTATTTTACTAGTTTATTTTCTCATAATTATAACATTTTCTTGTTATTACGTTTTTAATCTTCTTCTTCTTGTAATTCTTTTTTGCAGAATCACAAGAATGCAATTGGAATGTGGAACTTTAAATTCCCATATTTGTGGAAACTAGACATGGTGTAGGGTAAAGATAGAGCGACGAGACTCAAAGTTGAGGATATAGCTGAAGCAATTGCTAAGGCTAATAGCTTAAAGAATATGACAGTGTATTCTTTATCGAACAGTGAAGATGAACTTATTGTGGTATCTAATACACAAGGATCCTCGGCCATTCCTTCAAGCAACCATGGAATAAAAAGGAAGAAAAAACCTATCATCAAGAAAGGAACGTTCTTCCAAGTTAAAAAGACTAGCAACACTTCAGAATACTATTGAGTCAAGGTTAGACAATTTCACTATTAATTTTGAGTCTATTTGCGAACAAATGGCTTTGCAATATGAAGCTATTACAAATGCTTTGATTGCAGAGTCTAAATCTGATTCCCTATCTGATGAGAAGATGCAAGAGCTCATCAGTAAGCTTCTTAATATTGGCATATCTCAAATAGATGTTGGTAAGACTGTTGTGTTATTTTGTAATGATCTTGCTAAAGTTCAGGTTTTGTTCGTTTTGCCAAGTCATTTAAAAAAGTCTTTTGTACTTGGATTCCTCTATCCATCTTCTAGTCTATGAATCATTCGAGGAAGCATATTAATATATTTTTTAAGTATTATGAACTTATGATGTAATTGATGTTGCCTAACCAAGTTATTTTGTATTAGTTAGGTCTTTTGTAATTGTGATGCAAACAATGTTTGTAATGTTAACCTGATTATTTTGCATCAATTGAAGGCTTTTGGTTAAGTTATTATGTATACGACATATATTTTACATCATTTACATTATCAGAGGAACATAAATTGTATTAAACTATATTACTTGATTTTACTATAGCAATGGAATGATAGATATTAAGGTTATGTTAATGAATTGTATAATATTTTCGATTATTAAACTATATTTTGAGCATATTATGTAACTAATGATATGTTGATGCAAAAAAATATTGGAGTATTTTTTTCTTCAAGAGCTATTGGAAATGAAGGACCGCAATATACTTATTTTAAGCATTATGTTATTATAAATAGGGTGCATAAAATATAATTAATTAAAATGTATTTAAATTGTGATATAAAACAAAAATTTAATAAAATTTTTATTTCTCAATATTTTTAATAAACCAACCACTATCAATAATAATGATAATCATTTCTTCATCTTAATCAACCATTATAATTATAATAATTATATCCATCCTCGTTCCTAACTATATTCATTCGTATTATTATTTCTATTGGCTTATGTGAACTAAGCATCCCTAAATAAAACTAGAAAAGAACAATTACGGAGGACTATTAAATTGTCTTAGCCAATAGAAACGAAGACGTAATCTAGCTTAGTGTAGGCTCGCTGCGTTTGATTGTCTCTCTTCCCAACTCTACCAACCAAGAAGGGTCGCTTCTTCAGTCGGCGATATGATTCCTTGATCGCGTCCCGGTATCTCGTTCTCTGTCTCTCTCCCATTCATAAGCTTTTATTTTTCGTCTTTCTGCTTCGATGCACCCCATTCGAAGGTAGAATTGTGAGAAAGGACCACGTAAAAGCTAGTTTTGAGGCCGTCATCTTCGGCTATTTGGGGAGGTTGTGATGCGATGTGAAATGGGTTCCTGGAGAGTGATCCTATGGGCTTAATCTCAGGTGAGGTTTTTAAACTTTTCCGCATATATATGAGATTTCCCTGACTTTTTTGTTTACTTTAAGGTAAACTTACAAAATGTTGGTTTCTGTCTTTGTGTATTTGATTTTGGGACGTACTGGAATTGTTTTGAGTTGATAAAATTCTGAGCTTCGTTTGGGTTTCAATTCCCCATTTAGAGGTTATGATTAGTGTTATCATTTCTTAAGTTTCTGGAGTTGTTTTATTGCTTTTTGACAATGTTGAGCTTCATTGTTGGTCATGTTTCTGAGAGGGAAAGTTTTAGAAATTGCGAATTTAGATAGAGCACTTTGAATAAAAAGGCATTTGGAGGATGTTTCTATTGTGTAATTGGTTTTGAAAAATTTTGATCAAGCAATTGCATTCTTGAATACTGAAATGCTAAGTAGTTTCACCTAGATTTTGGCCGTGTGAGAAGGAACTTTTCAAATTGGATGTAATGGTATCAATTTTAAAATAAGAGGACTTTGATGAGCGTGTCAGTTGATAATAGAGATGGCTACGGCTAGCAAGACTAGAAATATGCTCGAGAATCTGGTAAGAGAAGGATCATTCAAGTGGCTACTCGGAAAGAGAAGTTCCTTCGATGAAGAATTTGAGGAAATGGGAAGGTCTCCATCTGCTAGCAGGAATTGGATATCAGAGCTTTCTCCGCTTGCTAATATGATTGTTCGAAGATGCTCAAAGTAAGTTCTACTACTGTTTTTATGTTCCTTTCTTCTACTTCTGAGTGATGTGGCTAGATCTTTCCTTATCTATGATCTGGGACTTTGTGACAACATTTTGGTACAGCTAATTAATTCATGTATCCATCTGGCAAAGCTAGTGCTCTGCATTTTAATTTTCCTTTTTTTTTTTGGTATTCTGTAACATCATCAAAAAGCCACGAGTTCTCTCTTTCTTCCCATGATTTCTCGTTACAAGCAGTAACAAAATGTGCAGAATTCTTGACATTCCTGCATCCGAGCTTCAAACGAGCTTCAATGAAGAGGCTTCTGATTTCATTAAGCATCCATCAAAGTATGCGAGGAACTTTCTAGAATATTGCTGCTTCAAAGCGCTTGCTCTCAGTGTTCAACAAATTGGGCATCTTGCTGACAAGAAGTTTCGCCGCTTGACATTTGATATGATGCTAGCTTGGGAGAATCCAGATGCTGCCAGCCAACCTTTACTTGATGTAAGTAATTTATTGTTTATTTTGGTAACTTTACTTTTGTTCATTATTAAATGAGATGCAAAAGCTTCATGTGGTTATACACAAAATAGGGAGATTAAGTGTAAATATGCACATTGTTTGAAAATAATGCTATGACTAGTGATATATCTACCCCAACGGTTATGTTATTTGACCTCCTGAAAATTCAGGTTTGAAACTACTACGAAATAGCTGTATATGCATAGGTCATTGAAATCTTCATAGTTAAGACTATATTATTCCCTGGCCCTGTTTTGTTTCTGCTTGTGTTTTCATGTGCATGTAAATAGGTATAGAGAGAGATGAGGTGGATGTTGGGGGTGCACTGAGATGTTTAGAGCAAACAATCATTTTTTCCATCCTTAAGTGGAGTCTGTTGAATAAAGATGTCTCTGTCACTGGTTTACGTCTCTCCATCATGTGAAGGTGACTTTCTACCTTTCCTTATCTTTATAGGGAGATGATGAATTGACTATTGGGCTTGAAGCATTCTCTCGAATAGCTCCGGCGGTTCCGATTATTGCTAATGTGGTTATCAGTGAAAATCTTTTTGAGGTGCTTAGTAAGTCATCTGGTGGCAGGCTTGAATTCTACATTTATGACAAGTACCTAGGTGGATTAGAAAGGTGATTATTTTTCTATATCTTAGACTTCTTTCCTCTTCACCTTAATTTCAATTGCATCTTTCATCTTTCATCAAGATTCTTAGTAGGTTGTTGTTCCTTGTTATCTGAACACTGATGTGGCAACAGACGCATTTCAGAAGAACTGATACTGATTAGTTCATCAAGTAAGCTTAAAGTGTCCTAAGGTAGTTTTCTATTTAGGTGACTCCTTTAGATGTGATTGAGAGCTTTGCAGAAGAGTACAGACTCAAGATAAATGAGGAAGATAAATTAGTTCAGTTAAATTGTTGTGTCTATAATTTCGGCTTTATTTATATACCCAATTGCAAGTTGTCTATGGAGAGAGTTGTTTCTCATCAGGTAGACTTCCATTCATATCTCTGTCTTCTGCCTCTGCAATTACATGTACAACAGTCCTGTTTTGCATGTTAGCCACCTTGCGCAAAATATGACAGAAAATCTGTTTAGACTCACTGTGGCAAAATAGGCTTGGAATTTATGAATTCCATCCCTTCTCTTACAAATCTTTTGGGAAAGTATATGAATGAGGCCATTAACTAACGAGAAAATTCGTAATTGAAGGAAGTCGTGCATTAACCAAACAGATGCTGTCTGCCTGTTATTAGGTGGATGGAGTTTTTGTAGTACATGGTAGTTTTTCCTTGCGAGAAGGCACTTATATTTTTGGCATTTCATATTTTTTGAAATGTAGATTTTTGGTCAGAGGGATGTCAGATAAGCTAATTCGGGAAAAATATAGAATTTTGAGACTGAGTTACTTTTCTTTTTGGAGTTGTATTGTGAATCTAAGTGTCTGATATTAGGACCCAAATTTGCTTTTCTTGTTCTTCTGTTTTATGAATGCCGATTATCTCTTGCTGCCACCATGAATATTTATTTGCATTGCAAAGTATGTATTTAGAGACCACCTTTTAGAGAAATTATTATTTTCTTGAATCTGGCTTCTTTGCAGAGCAATAAAAAGGATGAAATCCCAGTCAGAATCGTCTCTTCTTTCTGCAATTCGGTCTTCTAGAAAAGAAAAAATTCTAGAAGTGGATGGAACAGTCACCACTCAGCCAGTTCTTGAACATGTAGGAATATCTACTTGGCCAGGTGAATTTAATTGAACAGTTATTCATTTGCGTCTTCTTTTATAAATCTCGTTTTCACTATAAACATTTAATCCAAATAATGTAGATTTTTGAAGGAGCTTTTAGAACACAATATGTTTCTTACTACTTTCAATTTCTTTCAATATATTATTATGTTTTAACATAAAATATACCTGCAGGTCGTCTGATTCTCACAGATCATGCGCTATACTTTGAAGCTCTACGTGTTGTATCCTATGACAAGCCAAAAATGTACGACTTGTCGACTGACCTAAAACAGGTTGTGAAACCTGAACTGACTGGGCCATGGGGTACTCGACTTTTTGACAAGGCGGTGTATTATAAATCTATTTCCTTGTAAGGCACGATTCAGTCTAAATAAATGTGATGAATAATACATTTGCGAATAGGATTATAATCTCTCTTCTGTCTCATTCTGGAAAACTGAAAACTTTTCTTCTTATCACTCTATTAGTTGTTAACCTTTTATGTTTATTTCATAGATCAGAGCCTGTCATCATGGAGTTCCCTGAGCTTAAAGGGCATACACGTCGTGATTACTGGTTAGCAATTATCCGGGAAGTTTTATTTGTCCACAGGTTCATAAACAAATATCAGATCACTGGAGTTGCTAGGGATGAAGCACTTTCAAAGGCTGTACTTGGCATTTTGCGACTACAAGCAATTCAAGACATAAGCTCTTTGAATTATGTTAACTATGAAACTCTTCTCATGTTTAATCTGTGTGATCAACTTCCTGGTGGAGATTTGATACTAGAAACACTTGCAAACATGTCTTCCACGAGAGAATTAGACCGGACCAGCAATCATACCGCTGGGGATGGAATGTACTCAGTCTCAGCCTTGGCAATGGTTTCAAATTTAGGATTTGTGTTTGGAACAAGTTCAAATGCACCATATGAGACTGGCCTTGCTGTGGGTGAGATAGCTGTTGGAGAGATTAGCGTGTTGGAAAGAGCAGTTAAAGAATCTAAAAGCAACTACAAGAAGGTGGTTCTTGCACAAGAGACAGTGGATGGAGTTAAAGTAGATGGCATTGACACCAATGTAGCTGTAATGAAGGTAATGCTGCTAATGAACATATTTTGTTTGTATTAATTTATGAAGAGATTGCTGAAGGAAAGATGGTGAAGAAGAGAGAGTTTGCTAGGGATTTTCATTCCCTTTTGTTTTTCATGTCGCATGTGGTGCACAGTCAGTGGAAAGATAAAACGGAGTAAAGAACTATTATACATGTGAGTTAACAGTTATGTCCTAGGGTTAAGAAGGGATATGAGGGTAAGTCAAAATTTCCATGACTCTCTCCCTTTCTCTCTCTATATTGAAATATAAAGATAATGTGGACCGGTAGGGAAAGTCTCCTGGGAAGTAGTTTTGAATTCATTTTACCTTTATCTAAACAAAGAAAGTTAATCCCTTTGCAAATCTCTTTTAACAATTATTTTCTCTTTATTTCATCAACTGAACAAAACTTAGCTTAATGGTTGTACTTTATTTCTAGTTTTATTTTATGGGGTTGATTTGCTTAAGTAATAAGAATGTAAGTGGTTTTTATGAGAATTTTCAGTAGCAATTGCTGTTTCCTATGATGTAGACAAATGCTGGTACAATGTAATTGGAATGCGACTTACCTCAAACCCAACATTTTGACTATTACACTTATTTAACTGTTGCAATTTAAGTTTGCACGTATTTCAGGCGTACTTTGTAGTATATAACAGGCATTGTCTTTTATTGGCTGCTGCTTTTGCAGGAATTGCTTTTCCCAGTTTTGGAAGTTGGGAAGTTGCTTCGTTCATTGCTATATTGGGATGATCCTACCAAGTCTTCGTTGTTCTGTTTGGTTTTTAGTTATGTCATTTGGAGGTAAAACATACTTCCTATCATAAAAACTGGTGCAGAGAATCGGAAGTTATCAGGTTAAGGCGAGGAGAAGATTTAAATTATATTCTGATGGTCGAAATAAGAGCTTAAAGCCGTTTGCAAAGTGCTTGCTGTTATCTTTTTAATTAAACTGGTCGATTTCATTTCTGAGTACTTGTACAATGTGCGTTTTTAGGGGATGGCTGGGCTATGCTTTTGGAATTCTACTCGTATTTTTGGCAGTCTTTATGATGCTAACTCAATGGTCTAACAAAGGAAAGCCTATTGATGCACTCAAGGTGATAGCACCTCCACCAATGAACACAATGGAGCAACTTTTGGCTGTTCAGAATGCAATATCCCAAGTTGAACAGCTCATACAGGACGGAAATATTTTCCTGCTCAAATTACGAGCCTTATTGCTTTCCATTTTCCCTCAGGTCCGCTTCTTGTCCTTGCATACTTGTATGATCTGCTTCTTTAGATCAGCATATATTATTTCTTCATAACCATCCTATGCACTTGTCCTTGTTTAAGTACTAGTTAATATAGCCAAGAACTGTGTTTCCAATGTGGCTTTTGTTTTTGAAATGACCAGGCAACTGAGAAATTTGCAGTGACCCTTATAGCGGTGGCTTTAGTTCTGGCTTTCATACCTATCAAGTACATGGTACTGTTCACTTTATTTGAGATATTCACGAGGTATTCGCCTCTAAGGAGAGGGAACTCAGAGAGATGGGAAAGGAGATTAAGAGAGTGGTGGTTTAGCATTCCAGCGGCTCCTGTACTTCTTGAAAGAGAAAAGGACGATAAAAAGAAGAAATGACCCCGTTAGTTCCATTGCCCCTAAAATTGTACATGTCCTGTAATGTTCTCAAACAATCATCTTAACTGTAAAGCTCATCAAACGCATGACATTACATCACCTGTAGAAAGGAGCTATTGGTAAAAAATAAAACATCCATTTGCCCTACGTAAGTTTGGTAGAGACGAACTTGCCTGGAAAGTGGTAGCTTTGATTTAGATCTTGGAAGAATGAAGCCAGTTGCATAATGAAATGCATAGCATCGGAGTATTTTGTATGTGCACGTTGGAACAAGATAAAAGCACTTGGTAGGCTTTCTCGCAGCCCTCAAAACTAAAATAACCGCATAACAAAATATGCTGATGGATATTCAAGAATTTTTCAATTAAGTTCGTTCATTTGGTTGGAATTTTTTTAGTCATCGCATAGAAAATAACGATACAGGCAAGTGATTCACTAATCACAACTGGATCAGGAACAGCAGCTATAAATCTGAAGATGATCCTCCCTTGTTTTCCCGTCCCCCTTACCTATTAGTGGTGTGTGCTGCATCCCCCTTTGCTATATTTCCCGTTACAGACACTACTTTCTTCAATTTTCTGGATGAAGAGCTTAACTGTGAGGGGATGTCTAGTAACTAAGCTTGTTGGATGAACATGGTTTCCAGCTCTTATCTTCCCAGGTTTCAGATACTTTTTATGATTGTATGCTTTTCTTTCAACAATCAAAAGCATTCCCAAATGACAATTGATCATCACCAACTAGCAATCAACATGGAACCAATAGGAGAACACGAATATAAGTTGGAATCTTCATCTTTCAGGACATATTTATCCGATGATCTCATGAATGTATCTTGATGAACAAAGTAGATGAGAAGAAAATGAAGACACTCTTCTTTGTTTTCTTTTTAATCCTTTTTCCTGTCTAAGACTAATTAATACAAGAATACATGGAACATTATTGTAGAGTATTTATTCTCAAAAACAAATAAAAGAATGGCTATGACAACACCTATTGGATCAAAAATGAACCCAGAAAACAACAAATTCTACCCAATGAATGCAGTTAAAACCCCAAAAAGAATCACCAATTCATATTTTTAGTATTCGCGAAACTCATTCATCCCCTCCATGGTAGAAGATGATGAAATGGAGGCTCTGATATTTGGAGAACTGAGAAACAAAGGATCGGTGTAACTGTAAAATGAAGGATTCGGGCACAAAAAATGGGCTGAAGTTGGTGTAAAAACTGGAATATGAGGCGTATAAGGATTAGGAGGCTCAAAAATTGGAGGAACAAAACAAGAATTCACTTGTCTGTCACCTAGGCTCCCGCAGTTCTCGTCGGTGATCACCGATGACGACTCATTATCATCATTTCCGGCAATCTTCTCGTTCTTATTGCTTCCCTCGGCAATACCCTTCTCCAGTTTCACTTGCGTCATCGTGGATTGGTCGTCGTCGGAGCGACCCGTCAGCTTTTGAACCAAGGCCATGAAATCTTTAGGGTGTGTGTGGATGATTTTGGGAGAGTGTGTGTATATGATGACAGGGTGGCGTTGCAGCGTCTTGCTGGAGCGGGTGACACCGAGGGACGACGTGGCGGAGGAGGAAGGCGAAGACGTGAGGCGGGAGGAGGAGGAAGATGATGATTTCTTGTTGATCATGTAGGAGTCGTTGTTTACTCTCAACGTTGGTGGGCAAAAGCCATTGTTATTGTTGCTATTTTTGGCCTTTGCATGGTTGTGATGAAAATGTGTGGGAGTGGGACTCATGTTGGTGATTTTTCTTAAGACACAGTTTCTAAGATCACACATAAAACAGGAAACATGGCAAGTGTTTGCAAGGTGAACTTGGCCTAAAAGACTGAAATTTCCTGGAAAATTAAGGCGGTGCATTGGTGATAGTAGTAGTAGTGCATGTATATATAGGGCATATAAAGTGGTGGTGAGAAGTCCACAGGAACTGAAATAGCTTTCTCCACTTGGTATTTGCCACGTCCATTTTTGGGGCGCTGCAAGGGACGGTGGCCGTTTTAAGGGAACCGGCGATGTGGCCACCGGAGAGTGGTTGTCGGGAAGCAGTTTGGCAGGTGTTCTTGTAAACGGAGATATCGGTTGGGCAGTGGCGGCGTTTTTGGCAGGAAATTGTGGTTGTTTTATGTGAAAAGTACGTAGTGAGCCCAAATTACCTTAGTTTGTACAAACTGTGAAACACATGCCTTTCTGTTCACGTAACTTGTCTCATTCCATCCTCACATCTTGGTTTCCTTCAATAATGTGGAAATGTTTCTAGTTTTCAACAACATAGGTGATGATATATAAAGGTTTTACTGTTTATTTTAGAGACATGATAAGTGTAAAATATTACATCTTTTATCCTCTTAAGCTTTGTCCATATAATTATTTTTATTACACATTTGGGCATATGATTATTCATATTTTATTAGTTAAAACCTAAAATTATTTATTCTGAATTTTACTGTAAAATTGGCCTTAAGTTGAACTATTTTTTTTAGTTTAATGGATTGATGTAATTGTGTTAATTATGTGGAAATGATTGAAACTCCAACAGTCCACAATCAAGCACCACATGCATTAAAACGGCAATCCATGCAGCAGCATAAGGAGGAAACCAACAACAAAACGCATAGCCAAGGAGCACCAAAACGACAACTCGTAGCAGGTGGGAAGCATGAAAAAAGTGGCAGCAGATGAGAAAACACGCTAGTAATAAATGCATACCAAAACGCAGCGCATGATGGACAAGAAACGACAACGCATGCAGAAGGTGGGGAGAGACCAAAATGTGCCAGCAGAGTGGGAAACAAAGGAGCAAAACGGCAACACGCGGACACATTGGCCAAGAAAAATGACAGTTTACAAAAGTAGCGGAGGGTTAAAAGAGGCGTGAATAGTATGCATGACCTAACATATAATTTGTCACGTGAACAGTGAAATAGGGAAAGCTGCGCAGATACAAGAGAGACGTGAATAGTGGAGATGGACCAAGAATTTATTCGTCACTTCAATGAATAGTGAGGGAAATATAACAGAGAGAAGCTTGCAGCAGAAACAAAGGAAGAGCAGCTACGGGTCTTCCGATAGGGTATTTTTACAAGGGATGAAGCATTTTTTTGGGGAAGATTTATGAAGGACTTAGATGTTCTGACGTCGGTTCGGAGGTGACATCGATTCCGATGATCTGGGCTAAGCATTTCTTTCATATTTTTGTTGTTTCTTTCTCTCCTATTGAATTGATTGTGTTTCCTAGGCATGTTGATTTAGGTTTTATGTATGGATAATCAGATTTTCGTTATTGTTCGGTTATTTGTATATGAGCTCATTGGGTATTGTGAGCATTAAAAATTCATTGAATCGTTTAATTGCAAACTCATTGTTAGAATTTTGATATAATTCGTAATTGTTATGTTAAAATTCATGTGTAGCGACTAATGATTCGTAATCATTAGGGATAACATGACCTAGGTTAAATAACGCATCGTATGCAATTGTTGCCTTGATTAATTGGTTTTTCTAATTCGTAATGCTACTGTCTAATTAAATCTATAGATCGTATCCTAGGTTATTTGGTGGTTAGGTTTAATTAACGATCGTACCTTGATTAAACAAAATCTAAGGGAAAACTCAGGTTAATTATTAACCCACGATTAATAGTTGCTAGGAGAGATTTGAGAACAACAAATCAATAAAATATGTTTAATTAAGGTGTAGATTGAGATTGAACCAAAGAACCAGGTTCTTACCGAATTCCCCACTTTTATCATTTTTTGCATGTTTTCTTTAATTTATTTTTATTAATCTAGTTTCATATTATTTTCTTGTTTAAAAAATTCAAAACTCCCCGTTAAACCTAAACACCAGTTATTTTCATTTCATAAACTTTGCACACACTCTCTGTGGAATCGACCTAGACTCATCACTACTATAATAGTAGTCTAGTTAGTTTATTTTGATTAGCGTTACGACGCAAAGTCAAGACATTATTTAGGAGTGGAATTTCAATATTAATCTAAACAAAAAGAAAATCACCAAAAATAGAATACTATAAATCGGATTAGCTAGTATAGATTGATTTATAGAAGATAATACCAATTAATATTTATTAAATATTCATAACTATTATAACTATGTATATAATTACTAATAATTAATATTTACTTGTATCATTTTGATTTAGTTTGGAGTTTAATTTTGTTTCTAGTAAGTTATTCCAAATTTGATAACACAAAAAATAATGCAACAATAACTTAATAATTGAATTGTCCCTGCTTTCATTCAAATTAATATAAAGTAACATAATAACAAATTAATATTAAGAGAGTTTATGAGAATAATGAGAATTTGTAGCTTATTAATCTATATTCCAAAATATATAAAAGGACTTTACATATAGAGTTACACAGTATATAAGATCAAAATAAAGATTAAAGATAAGTGAGAAGATTAAGATAAATCAACATTAGTATTTTATAGTTAATATTTTGTGTAATATTTGATATTATCATTTACTAATATTCTATATAATACTATTGTTGACTATCACTTAAGTTGATAATTGAGCTTTGGTGAAGATGTCAACTGTCTGATCGCAAAATAATACAGAGACAAAGAGATGGTTCTTTGCTGGACATGATTATGAATAAAGTGACAATCATTTTTAGTATTTTTATGCACTGAGGAAATACATCATTGTAAGCAATTTAAATGGCATTTTGGTTGTCATAATAGATGGTATTATGTGATAAATGTTCAATTCTCATATATTGTAGTGGCCAACAAAACCTCATGAGTACAAAAGTAGTGTCAAGAAGGGCCTGGTATTCAGCTTTAATGTTGGAACAGGTCAAAATTGTTTGTTTCTTACTTCTCCAAAAGATAATAAAATTACCTAGAAAGAAATAAAATCTAATAGTAAAAAGTCGAGTAATAAGGTCCCCATCCTAATTAGCATTAGAGAATGCATAGAGCTCTAAAGAAGATGATGCAAGTTGGATACCTTAAAATAAGGTAACTTTAACATAGTGCAAAATATGAAGCAATGTAGAAAAGTGAGTGGTTCAAAGAACTATCATAAATTGACTAAAAATGTGAACTACTTAGGACTATGTTAGGACAAATAACCTTAAGATATACTAAGCTCTCCAATAGTTGTCAATGTAATGTAGAATCATCCAAAGGTTTGTCATCTGTTGGTATATGTCAAAAAATCACTATCATAAGAATGGAAGTAGTTTTACTATCACTTATACCTGCACAAGAGATGAGATCAGTAGCTGATGTTGAGACACAAATAGACTATCTCCAAGTCATTATATTTGAATTAACAAGATAATTTCATACATAGAGGTAATGGACTTTAGAGTTTTACAAATAATACAATATTCAGTTGTACATATATAATTACAAGTTTTAGATCTAAGATTAAGTAAAGCCTTGTCCATTATGCAACATCCCACTACCATAAAGCAAATACCCGAATACCACTAATGACATTCAAGTACATGCCTTATGATGATGGTA
>JANKYE010000010.1:10771789-10784300 GCA_032467995.1 Erythroxylum dillonii
CAGGCATGCCATTGTAGCATAATTAATAATAATTCAATTATGCCACACTATAGCATAATTAATTAATTGTAATTAGGTATAAATTAACTTGCAAAAATTAATTAATGTAGATGAAGCTTAGAGAGCCCAAAGTTACGGACGAGTGAAGCTAAACTCTACGAGAGTTGTGGAGTGTGATGCAAATGTTAACGTCTAATATCTTTTTTCCTATCATAGATTTTATGGTGAAGCATTAGAGTGGAACGACGACGTGCCAATGTAGGTTAGTTGGCAGATTAATGGGTGCAATTGATTTTTCACTTACACAGAATCAGCTATTTATATAAAATGCTATTATTGTGTAGCTTTTCAAATTTCAGTTGTTTGGAATAAATAAGCTATTTATTCGTCTTTTTATCAAATACTCCCTCCTATTTAAAATAAAAGTCGTTTTAGATGGATTTCAATTATTCAAAATAAGTGTCGTTCGTAACTTTTCATTTCACACATAATTATAATTTTATTTTCAAAATTACCTTTTAATTTTTCTCACATCCTAATTATACATATTATATTTGTAAGGCACTTCAACATGTAATTAATAAAGATATATCAAATATTTCATTAATTTTTTTAATAATTGTGCATCTCTCTAAAATAACTTTTATTTTAGATAAAAAGGAGTAAAAATTTTAGCATTTTAAAATATTGGTTTGTCTTTTTACCAAGAATAAATTTTAGCTGTTTGAAATGCTGAAAGAGTTGAATCAACTGAAAAGTAGCTGATTTTTTATTCACCAAAACGCACCCTATGCATGATACCCGTGACTCAAGTTTTTACCTAATTGGAGGAATTGGAATTGATAATCTGACAAGAAAGCCCGCAACCGCACATGTGCTAAACTAAGTTATCAGATATCTACGTCCACTTGTATCATATCCACCCGTAAATTAATGGCATTAACTCCGCATGTACTTTTCAAAAAGGTCCCAGTGCCAATAAATGATTATCACTTAATGAAGTTACAAGAGTTCCAAACATAATTATTTTGACGTTCAACCTTATCTGCCCTTAACTTTTTGTTGACTTTAGTACGTATGATTTTGTATAAAGTTTGATAAATAATAATCCTCTCTCAATTGATTGAACATGGAATATCTTTCTATTCCATTCCTACAATATCAATTACGACACCTCATTTTTTCCCTATGTGAATTAAACTAACATATCGAAAACAAAATGTGGAAGTGGCGTTAGATAAAGTACCATAACAGGTCCCGTAGCCTAAGGAGAGGAGGACGACCCGTTCACAACATAGCATGTGTCACACGTTCAATGAACGAACGAAGATTAGAACATGTAACCTTGTATTTGTAACTTTCTTCCCAAAATCCTTGGTTGAGATTAATTATGCCTGGTTAACATGTTCGTCGAAAACTAAGAATATTAACCATAGCCTGGCCTTTTAGGAAGTAATGATGAGCATCTATGATATAGTACCTCTTTCTGCTAAACCCCAGCCCAACAACCTGTTGCACAGAAATTCCTTAATAAATGATTGGAGTTTCCTTAAACTATATGAAAAGCTTATGAAATTTTGCTTTGGTTGCTTAAGGAGCACAGGGCATGCAGACTAACAAAGATGATGAAAACTACGTTAGCTCATTCCTCGATTTAAGGATTTACTAGTGTACTTTTTGGTGGAAACGAGATTGGACCACGGCAGCTAGCAAGAATCCATAACAATCAAGGAAAGGGATTGGTATCTTATCCAGGTAATTAGAGACTTTGTTATCTTTACCCCACGTGACGTCAGCAAAGTTACGAGGGCACATTTGATTTCACACGAATAATCAGATCAAGCCATCAGCTTCCACGTGTTTCCTTCCCACGGAAAGGCGACGTTGCGTGGCGATTGGTACGGTTTTCGAGGCGGCGGCAATCCACGTGCTTACGGTGAAGACGACGCGTGGCTTTCATGCCGTCGACGTGGAGGTTTCTTTTGAACACAAGTCGTTCCAGAGTGTGACCGAGCTTGAGAGACAGAGTCATGGCTGAAGCTATAACCAATAAGCCTCAAATGAAACATAGGGCCCAACCCGGACTTCAAAATCTGATTTAAATATAGTGAAATCTTACAACAATAGAACTTACAAAAAAACGTAAAATAGAGGCCTTCCGTTGCCCTGACCATCACCAACAAGGCAGAAAATCCTAATCCCACTCACTATATAATTATGCCCTCCTCGTTTCTCCTCCTCTTGTCCCACTCCTCAGTACCCTCTTTCTCTCCCTACTCGGATCCGGACTCTCCGTCCCTCTCTTTCTTCACGTTTTTAAGGTATCTTCAATCTTTTATCACATCATATGGACAAGACACAGAGCCAATCAGGCCACCTCGATAACAAGAAATGAGCACGGGATGACTCGTGTTCCGACTCACTCGAATCCAAAATTCCCCGTGTTGGTTCGCATGATTCTTTAGTTAACTCGCCCGAGCCTGTCGAGATTCCAGTTCACTCTGACGGCTACGCAGTTGAATTGTCGGACACTAAGCGTATCCAGAACGACTTGCTGAGCCTCACTGACATATGTGACGATTCCGCTATCCAAGGGCTTGAATCTGTCATTAAAAGTTTTGAAGATGAAATTATCTTCCCGAATCCTTTTCCCGAAATTGCACCGCCGTCAGCGGAGGTGAGTTCCCTGTCCGACGAATCCCAAACTGATATAATCTTCCTGTTCGAGGCCTCGGATGACGAACTCGGCCTGCCGCCCAGTTTCTCCTCCGGCGACGAAGGAAAAATCGGAGCGGATGATCCTTCGGTGATGGGCTTATCGGGTACGGAATTTCTTTCTGAAATGCTACGGTTTGAAGATGTCACTCCTAATTTCGACTCGTTCGAGTTTGAATTGGGGCGTGATTCGGATAGTAATAGTTACGATAGGTCTCACAATGACGACGACGACTTTGTGGCACTGGGTGGGTTGTTTGACCACTCGGACAGCGGTCATGTCGCGTTGGAGATGGTGGTGTTACGGCTGCAGCCCGGGTCACTATAGGCGTTGTGAGTCGCGGGAAAACGGTTAGAGATAGAAGGAACTGGGTTTTGAACAGTCACCGAGGCGTTAGACAAGTAAATGCTAGGAAAGTCAAATGAAATCCAAAATATATATGTCATGCAAAGAAATCTCGTATAATTATATCTATTTTTATTATCTAATTCAATTTGGTTTGTAATCCAAGTGTTAAATTTATTTATTTTAAAAGGTAAATGACCAACTAATTGTAGTTAACAATATAAGACGAATCATTTTAAATAATCTCCAGATGTAATTCATAGTGTTCAGAAAATTTAAGATATAATTTTTTATGTTCATCTTTATACCATTAATTTTTTAGCTAGTATTCCAAACTTCTTATTTTAAAGTTGAGTAAAGTATTTAATATAATAGTGATTAGTGATACTTGAAAATAACAAATTTTTATTTCTGGTATGTATTTATTGTTGATAGTTAATAAATTTCTTTTTTCCCGACACAAGTGACTGACTTTATCATTATTTAGACATTTTATTATGCTGAGGAAATAATATTTTAATCATATCTAAGCTATTAATAATATAAAAAAATAAAGAGATTAAAGTTTAATCTTTTAATTTATTAATATTTGTTACGAAATTATTGACTTCTGAGAGGGATGAAATTATCTTATTTATAGGTTTTAAATAATTTATATATATTTTTCAAAATTAGGGAGTCATAATTATATAGAAGATTTTAAAAATATTTAAATTAATAGGTTCCATCACTCTTCTACACTTGTATCATTAATGTTTTGAGCGTAGCTTTATCGAGTTTTAGTTAAGTTTTTTAACACATATTCTTGCTCCAACTTTAGAGTAAGGTACTTTTGTTACTTACTTTAAGAAGAATATTAAAGATTTAGAAGAAGAATATGGTTTAAAATAAAAGTCATCCGTCTTTAATCAAACGTTAGGAGTTCGATCTTTGACTTTGGGTATGGAGCAGCCTTAAATCTTTGGATCAGCTGTCCCACCCTATGAGGTACCTACAAACCAGCGAGGGAATTAGTCACTGGATCTGCCGTTGAATATCCTGATTTAGGACAAAAAAAAAAAGAAGAAAAAGAATATAAAAGTTGTCATAAAAAAGATTTTATTTCATGGTAGGGGAGATTACGAGGAAGTGATGGATAATGATGGATGACCCTTTTACTACCATAGGGGTTTTACTTATTCATGTGAACTTAAGTTTATATTTTAACACAACTAAAATTATATTGTATCAACTTTTTAGAAAGTACATTTTATCTTTATTGATAGTGAATTTTCTTCTATTTGTGTGGTTGGAAATATTTTCACATTATATTCTTATCTTTTTAACTTAAAATCATCATCGTATGTAAATACTCTTGATGCTTCAGCTTTATCTTTTCCTTTAAAAGACTACAAAAAAGACGAATATTTTTGTATATTTTTATCGATGATAGAACTTTTTGTATGCCTAAGGATTCGATCTTATTTTTCCCTTTTCGATCATGCTTATCTTCATTTTTATAAATTTTTTAGCAATTAAAGATGTCTCTTTGGCTATAGTTGTCATTAAAGAAGAAAAATTGCTTTTTCAAACAAAAGTTTGAAATCCTTTCTTAACTATTACCTATATGCCATAAATAATAGTTCTCATGTCAATTCCTCTTCTCTAATGGATATCATTTTCAGTGTATATAGAAAATTCTTCTCTTAATTTGGTATCTACATTAATGGAAAAGCGATTGGCCTTTCAAAAAGTAATAAAATGACAAGCGACATATCATTCATCTTTATAAAAGTCTGAAACAACAGATAATATCTTTAATACCAAGGTATTTTTAGGTGTCATTGTAGGGCTATTTAGATAACAATCCTTAACCTCTTCTTGAATTCATCAGGGAAGTACCGATATATCAGGAAACTCTAAACTGGTTAAGTATATAACATTTACTGTTCTAAAATCATACAAATCTCTAATAGATTAAGGGTGAGCTCTTTATAAAAAGTATAATCTATGATATATCCTAGTAAAATCAATATGGTAGGTGTTGTTATTTTGTAAAGCGTATGTCTCCCATTATCTCATAATGTGCATGACTAGTCAGATGACTTATTGGAAGATTATCAATCATGATATTTTTTCTATGCTATAAATTTTCACGTAGTAAATTCCTTTATCAGGGAAGAAGATCTTATCGATGATAAATCTTCAACTATCTTAGTCTTGTTAACTAGGCTAGAAAGTTTTTGTTATGAATAATTATAATGTTTTATCCTAGCTTACCATATATGGTACCATTCAGGGGTACAGGGCATTGTTAAAACATGATAGACTTTAGTCAATGTTGAATTAAAGTACAGGTTGATCCCACGAAAAAGATGAATATTAGTAATGACCATTATCCTATTATCTAGTCTACGAAATTTGGTTTTATTTTTTATTAACAAGAAAATAAAACTAAAGCAAGTAAAATAAAATAGGTAGCAATAAAGAACAAAGAAATAAGGAAGCATTTAGAAATTTATTAATATCGGAAATTAATGTTTAGGCTTTGAATCTCCCTAAAACCCTTAACAGATTGATCTTTTACTATGCTTTGTTTTATTGATTTATTAGACCGTGGAGATTCCTATGGTATGCTGATAACTGACCTTGAGTTTACTAACAACTAATCCTAAGGTTTTCAATTGTATTACTCAAGTTAAAGTTTATAAGATTGCTTTACCAATTTGTGAATACCTTTATTAGATTTGACCTTAATTTGAAATATTTATGTCATCCTATCTCTAGGATTGCAATCAACTCCTTCTAATTATAATATATCTATTCAAACATGATTTCTCAAGCTCTATGTATGAAATTAGGTTATGATATAATATTTTGGATCTATTATAACATAAATAAAGCTCGTAGTAAGTTCACAATATATCAACCAACCGTTTATATTAATAAAAGAATAAAATCATATTAAAGTATCAAAATAAGGTTTATCTAACTTAAACAAGACGTTTAGTTACATATGATAGAACACGAAATCAAGCATAATTTGAAAGGACAATGAATTCAAAACAATGGCTTTATAATTCTAAATCTCCCCGATTGTCTTCTATTGAATATTTTTGCAAGGTGGAGATTTGATCTCGTATTCTGATGGATTCTTCATGTTTTCCACTGATTTGAACCAAAATCGCCCCTTGAGAACGATCTCCATGTCTAGTATCGCCTCCTAAAGTCTGTTATCCCCAATTTGCCTCTGAACACGTATTTTTATAGTGAATTTTAGGGTTTTGGAAGATGCATGGCTGATGCATGACCATGCATCAAACCTTGCATAACTCAAAACGCCCAAAATTCACGAATTTGCATGACCTAAGAGAAGTGCACAGGCTGATGCAAGGTCGTGCATCCCTTCTGTATTTCAAATATTTGTTTTATGTAGAGTTTTTATCCGAATTCTTCTCCTTTAAGTCTATGAAGGCAATTATACTCTATAAACACACTTGGAGCAAATTGAGTACCAACTATACAATAAAAATATAAAATATCAAGCAACAATGCCTCAAATATGAGGTATAAATATGATCAATTATTCATCTATCAAACTTCTTCACACTTAAGCTTTTGTTTGTCCTCAAGCAAACCATAATCAAAATCATAAATTTTACAACATTAATCCCTCATTAATATTTATCTACTCAATCGTACTATAAATTATCATATCCTATTGAATCAAATTAAAATATAATTAGAGTCAATTTATCCTAAAATTAACTTTATAAGTCAATATTAATAGTAATCATATCAAAATTACATTGAAATCAAAAGCATAAACTTTTAAACCTTCACTAAGATTTCACTCAATTCAAACAAGTGTTTAGGGTGAAAAGTATCAAACTCTCAATCAATGCATAGCAGAACTCTTACCATATACTTGCAATATTACCACATCTCCACCATTCATGTAAATTAAAAACAAAATTAAAGGGTCTTTATAAGGTTGTAATGAGGCTTACGCACGGTATGGTTGGGATAATAAAAAGGGCTAAATTGAAGGAGATTTATAAACTGATATTTTGACTAATTCAAGATATCAGTTTATAAAATCTAATAATCAAGATAACAATAAACTTCAAGAAATCATTAAAAATTCATTAAACCCTTTCCCACACTTAAAGTTGTACATTGACCCCAATGTACACAATATATATAACAAGGGAAAAATTTTAGTAATAATTTCCTAAATATAACGATTTTTCTAATATTTGATCCATCCAATAACAAACCACTTTCTTGCAAAATATAAACGAGAAAGGGATAAAAAGAACATGGAACTAATATAACATAAACTAACATGAAATAAAATCCTATACTAACACACGAAATAGAATCAAAATGAAATAAAACTAAAACCTAATCTAATTTATGGGTTAACATCATTAGTTCAACATACCCTTTATGCTGAACTTTATCCTACCTCAATAATGAGTGAGTTGCTTCCACTCATTTCCCTACATAAAGGTTTTGTAGCTTATAAGTAAACTATACGTTGACAGATAATATCAAAGACATAGTTGATAAAATTTGTTACTCCAATCAAATGTATTAATGGCCATTGTAGTGAAAACTATTACTAAAAAAGGGATTAGTAAAACTCCTAGAATCGTTGATTGGCTCAAACAGTTTGCCTTGGAGAAATTGGGAATCCTTCGTACTTAAGGTCACTACCAACGTTTCATCAGTAGTTTTCTTACTTGGTTCCTCCACCAGTTCTTCCTCAACCACCTCTGTCCACTTTTATTCTTCTTCATGGACAAAGGTTTTTGGCTCATCTTCTTCAATTACCTCTTGCTATTTCTCTACTTCCTCTTTTTGGATGGAGATTTCTTCTTCTTCTTCAGGAAGTTCTTCTTGAAATATCCCTCCATTCATGAATCTAACCTTTGTCTTTTCTTCACACTCGAATTTGAGCTGGTTAGCTTTCAGGTCATCCAAGAATTCTATTTTTTTTTTTGTAATACTTTCTTCCTCTTCTTCTTATGTGAGCTAATTTCCACCACTTTGGGAGATTACCATTTCACATTCTTTAGCAGTTGTTTCTGTGGTACTAGGTAAACTCCCTTATAATTTGTCAGATAGTATCTCTGCTAGCTGGTCCATCTAATTCAACAAATTTTGTATGCAAGCATCTATTTCTTAATTCCTCATGATTGATTCTTGAAGGAAATTCTCATCATATTTTTCAGAGTTGGCTTGTTAACTGAAGGCGCTTGGTGTTGTAAATATTCAGTTGGAGCGTAATCGTTCCATCCATAGGTGTAAGAGTCACTCCATTCTGAATTGTAGTTATTCCTAAATAGTGCACCTTGAGGTTGATAGTTTATGTCCAGTCGCTCCCAAATATAAGTTGGTGCATGACATTCATGATTGTAATAAGTACTCCCACCAATATTGCATCACGATCTAGATATCACTTGAGCCTCTGAAAACATATAAGAATACCTATACCTCATATATCATGATGTTAAAGATTGCGAAGACAAATCATAGCTCCCATAAGGCTATTTTTTTCTCTATCTTTCCATTGTGAGTTGTGACTATAAAAATAATCGTAAATCCAATAATAAACACTAAACTCAATATCAAGTAGATAAATTCAAAAGATAATTAAATGAATAAGCCATAAATACAATAGAATAGAATAGAATATAATAAAATAATGACTTGGCTAATTGTATTAAGGTGTTCCTAATATTAAAGCCCCCAACATTAGTGCCAAAAACTTGATTGAATTTTTTAAAGTTAGTCAATGTTGAATTAACTGCAAGTGCATGACGTAGCTGTAGCTAGTACAGACAAGTAAGGGTCAATCCCACAAGGATGATGAATACTAGTAATGATTGTTATCCTATTATCTAATTTGAAGATTTGGTTTTGATTTTTAATTAAAAAGAGAATAAAACTAAAGCAAGTAAAATAAAATAGGTAGTAACAAAGAATAGAGAAATAAGGAAGCACTTACAAATTTATCGTTATAAAAAATCAATGTCTAGGCTTTGAATTCTTGTAAATTTCTTAATAGATTGATCTTTTATTATGTAATTTTTAATTGATTTATTAGACCATGGAGATTCCTATGGTATGCTAATAGCTATCCTTGTGTCTACTAACAACTAATCCTAAGGTTTTGAACTCATGTAAAAGTTTATAGGATTGCTTTACCAATTTATGAATCCCTTTACTAGGATTGACCCTAATCCAGAAGATTTATTTTATCCTATCTCTAGAGTTGCAATCAACTCCTTCCAATTATGGTAGATCTATTCATAAACATGATTTCTTAATGTCTATGTATGAAATTAGTTTATTATCTAATATTCTAAATCTATTTGAACATTAACAAAATATGTAATCAAATCACAATATATCAATTATCCAATTGCATTAATAGAAGAATCAAATCATATTAAAGTATCATAATAGGGTTCATCTAACCTAACTAACAAGATGTTTAGTTACACATGGTAGAACACGAAATCAAACATAAACTGAAAGAACAACGAATTGAAAGCAATGGGTTTATAATTATAAATCTCCCTTATTGTGTTCTATTGAATATTTTTGCAAGGTAAAGGTTTGATCTTGTATTCTGATGGATATTTCGATGAATTCTTCATATTTTCTGCTTCTCGAGATAAAAATCACGCCTTGAGAATGATCTCAATATCTGGATTCACCTTCTAAAGTATACTCTCCCCATTTTGCCTCTATTTCATAGCAAATTTTAGGGTTCCAGGACATGCACAGGCTGATGCACGATAGTGCATCAAACCGTGCATAACTCAAAATAACCCAAATTTGCTAATCTGTACAACTTGAGAGAAGTGCATGAGTTGATGCATGACCGTGCATCCCTTCTATGCTTCAAATCTTTGTTTTATCCCACATTGTCATCTGAATTCTTCTCCTTTAAATCTATAAAGGCAATTATACTCTATAAACACACTTAGAGCGAATTAAGTACCAAACATACAATAAAAGTATAAAATATCAAGCAAAAATACCTCGAATATGGGGTATAAATGTGATAAAGTATACATCTATCAGAGCTCAGGAACCATGAAAGGGTCTTCTCATTGTGATTTCTAGTTTTTATAATTTTTCACCGATAAGCCTCAAAGGAGTTGTATAATGGGTTTCTAGCTTATATATCTTTTTTAGTGATTTTGGGAAATGAATCTTTATTAGATAAATAAAGATATAAGTAACCTACATAGTACAGTAATGAAAACCAAAATACAAAAGGACATAGATAAAGTGAAAATTATTAGGAGACACAGGGTCCTAATAATATTCCTTAGAGATAAGAAGGAATTTTTAACAAGGTGGTGCTGACAAGGATCTTGGTCCATCAACACTGTCTTCTTCAAATATATCATCATTTACCTTTTCCATTTCTTTGATGAAATGGTCCACTTCAACATTAGTCTAAAATGGGGGCTACAAATCTTGGGAGTCTTCGAAGTGATCAGGAAGGTTTTTGGACTTAGGCTCATTGGCAGAGCTTTCTCTAATTTCACAAATCCTTTTAGGCTCAAATCTAGGTGGACATGGTAATTATCCTCTCATAAAACTAAAGCCTATATTAGCAAATTGATCAAATGAAAATCGATATTTGTCACTTGGTGAAATTGATTCAAGTAGAGCAAAATCTATAGGGTATGGACCTAAAGATGTGCTGGTTGTTGGATCCCGCTTAAGTCCGGAATCAAACTCTTCAGAATACCATAATACTGGGCGTGGTTCCTTGTAATCTCTTTAACCCTCATTGTTTCATCCTCATTCTTATAACATCTCAAGCCACAAAGGTGAGCCCACACAACGAAATCACAACAATCATAATTGACTTCTTCAAAATGGTAGCTCTTAGTCTCTAGTTTATTTTAGAGCAAGAACCATCTCAATCGGAGCTCTATAGCTCAAGATATGCTTAAGAAAACAAAGTATGTTCATGGCCTAATCAACTCTCCCAACCGACCTCTCAATGTCTTTCAATCAAACTTTTTCAATTCAACACCAAAGGCTATCAATTGTTTTTGAGAGATAGGAAAACATGCTAGGAATCTATAGCATCAAGAATTACCACAGTCGGAAGTCGGACGAAGAAGTTATGGCCAAACGAATCTAACGTGTTCATGACCTTACTCATAATGTACATGCCTTGGCACGATTGCCATAACTCTCACTACAAGTGTCGGATTGACTTCGTTTTTGGATGGTTTGAAAGAAGACTCCGAAATGAAATTTTGTCATTTGGAGGGTCAAAAAACACGGGCCATGTAAACCAACACAGGCAGGCCATTTAACCTTCGGGTGTAATAATGCTCCTGCGCTGGAAACACACGGCTTGTGTGATTGTACACGGGCAGGCTGTGTAACCTTCGGGTGAAACTACATTTTCACCCTCCAAGACCCCTCCAATGGATCCTAAAGCCATTCTATCATCCCTTTTACTCATAATCTTCCCAAAATCAACTCTTTTTAGTGCGATATCACTCCATATACTCTAATTGTTCGGTATACACATCCTCTACGACATCCTAAATTGTAATGATCATAACTCCCAACTTCGATATCCAAAAATTGCGTACTTTATATCGTTGGAAAGCTATAAAGACGACCTACAACTTTCATGAAGACAACTTTTGCTAATTCTACCTATATCAATTCAATTTTTTCTTAGAAGTCAGAATACACATTTTACCCTCATGAAAAACTTGAAATTTATCCCAACTTCACTTTCTCTATTACAACATCATTCATAACAATTCAACTTCCAATTGGAATTCATCAAACTCTCAACCTCAATTCATTGACTCCTCGTATTCAATAACATCTCATCTTTAACCAAATCCTATCTTTTTTTCCATAATATCTCACTTATATATATATATATATATATATAAAACAACAATTCATGTTCAAACTTCATCAACTCAAGCGGAAAACTTCTTCAAATACATTTAATTCCAACTCAACTTATATCATCCATACACAATTCATATGTCATTAACATCATAAGATAAATGTTTACAAAACTTTAATGGCATTCCAAGCCACATTACATTATCAATATCAAAAAACTGAAATACAACAAAAGATACAAAATCCTATAATTCTCGACATATGTCTGAAGTCCTATTTTTACATCAATCTAACTTAAAATACAAAACATGCATAATCAAACGAATGCCTTGAATTTCTTTCACCCGATCTCTTTCTCATCACCTGGAGATGGGAATAAAAGTAGGGGTGAGCTTAACGCTTATAGGTAATAGGTTTATAACAGATAACAAGCAAAACCATTCAAAAAGTTCATTGTTATAGAAAATTCTTATTGAATCATAAAACACATGTTCCTCAAAATTCTTGTCATGAAATCAAAATCACAAACAACACAATTTATGCATTTTTCAA
>JANKYE010000010.1:10816130-10826150 GCA_032467995.1 Erythroxylum dillonii
TTTTATTAGCTTATCACCTAACTATAAAAGTGAAACCCACCTTAAAGTCCTTGACTATGGCTTGTTTAAATATGCCTCTCCTCTTGCTCCTCTTGTCCTTCTTGATTTTCTTCAACATTGAAAAAAAATCCCAATTCAAAAGAATTCAAATTGGAAAACCCAAAGAACCAAATGCATGAAATTGATCCTAGAATACTTGTACCCATACCTTTCCTAAGCTCTTTAAACGAAAAACCTTTCAAAACTCCAAAAGATTAAAATCAACTTACCTTGAATCTTCACCAGATAATGATTTTCTTGGCTCTAATGGAAGCTCTAATCTTCCTCTTCCTTTTTCCCTTTTTGATCACTCTCAAAATCCCTCTTGAAGGTTAAGAAAGATCAAAACCTAGCTTGCTCTTCTTTCTTTCTCTAAAGTCGCAAAACTCTCTCCCTTCTTTCTTCAATTTCGTTTTCTCTCTTTTCCAAATGCAAGACACCCCATTTTCTTCTCTTTTACACCATTTATGATTGCATATATTCCCTTTAGCCCTTACTTTAATGCCTTATGGTTTTTAAACTTACATGACTTGCCAAAATTGGCCTTACACTCTCCCACTACTTTAATAGCTCAAAACCCTAAGCCCATGTCATATTATCTTGCCTACATTAACATGCTAATCAATTCCAACATGACTAATCCAGCAAGACCCCAAAATTAATCTCATCATGCTTATAATAAAAAAAATTCAGGGGCCAATAGCATTTCATAGTATCATCATACAAAAATTATCTTAGCACTAATCACCACCATCAAGTATGTTTTCCAATCATTTTCATTGCACATGTAAGAATATATATGCAAATGCACATGAGACTCCATTTTCATTTTTATTTTTTTGTCACAGAGTGACTTTTTAATTGTCCCATATCTGTCGCAGATGTCGGGATCTTTTTAGAATACTATCCTATACCTATTGCGGATACTAAGCTCATTAACGTTGAGCTTGTGGCTCTGTGTGCACACAATTGAACTTAAAGCTCGTTTCACTATGGTCACTTCGGTCATAACACTTTTATCTAATCATGCATACCGATGAAATGAAATGCAAAAAGTCTCATATCATGCTAATCAATGTCTTTCATCTGATATACATAATCACTTATCACATTCTTTGGACTCAGGTCCGGCATTCAACACTCAGTTGAGTGCACATATTTCTTTGTTCACATACAATCAACCAACACTTCCTATACATTCTCGAATAATAACTCCTCAAACATTCAATTGTCCAAAATCATCAATTTCACAAATATGTCAATATCACAAAATAACTTAAGCAGAAACACACATATAGTTGAGAGTACACATCTAGGTTTACTCACAGTATACTCCAGATAGCCATTGCCTTGACGATTTGGCAATGTCTAGATGTGGTCACTCAATTTGTGCTTCTATATCATGCAATACACACCTTTATACACATCACTAAATTACTCAATTACATTAATATTTAATCATGCACATGTATATGTGTCATGTTTAATGCATGCTCAGTTGACTTTCCCGGCTATGTATCCTTATTCACAAGTCTTCATCATTCATGTATCATATCTTATGAAACTTGATTATCCTAATTTCATCAATCATACATTTACCAATCCTTTCCTAGCATTATACACCCACACAATTTCTCAATTCTCATTCATTCACACCTAATTCATATTATTCATAAGAATATTTTAACACCTTTAACAACTCATAAACTTCAAATTGAGATACATTCATATCAAATCAATCCATTCCTTAATCTAACATCAATCAACATCCTAAACTTATCAATCACTTAACCACTTAATTTAGCAATCATCTAGGTTCATTTCAAACCTCAATTAAGTCCAAAGACACCAAGGTAAGGTAACTTATCCTCCGTTGGTTAAACCATCTCACAAAATGACATTTTCTCTTGTCAAAGAAATTCCCACAATTGTGGGTACCTTTCTATGATCGTGGAAAAGTGAAACAAAAAATTTTTGCCTTCCAAACTATTGGCCCCCGAATTTTTTTCTTGATGAATAAGCATGATTTAAATTAATTTTAAGGTCTTGATAGATTAATTATTTTTGGAGTAATTAGCATGTCAATGTAAGTAGGATTTTATTGCATAGGTTAGTTAAATTAAAGTGTTAAGAGTGTATAGCCTAAAGGGCATTTTAGGCAAGTCACTTAAGGATAAGAATTATAAGCCATGAGGGAAGGGGCAAAGTGGATGTTTTATTCTCATTAAGGGTAGAAGTGGTAGAAGAAATGTTGTCTTATTCTTAGAGAAGGAAGAAATCGTGAGTGAGGAGAAGAGAGAAGAGAGAAACACAAAAAAGAAAGAGAGGAGAGAAAAGAAGAGAAAACCAAGATAGGGTTGATCTTTCTTAGCTTTCAAGAGAGATTTTGAAGTTGTTTAAGAAGAGAAAAAGGAAGAGGAAGAAAAGAGCTTTCTTTTGAGCCAAGAAACTCATGATTTGGTGAAGGTTTAAGGTAAGTTTATTAGAAATCTTTTGGATTTTTGGAAGGGTTGTGGTTCATGGAGCTTAGGAAATGTATGAGTTTAAGCTTTCTAGGATTAATTTTATGCATATATTTCTTTGGGTCCTCAAATTGGAATTCCAGTTGAATTGGGAATTTTGTCAATGTTAAGAGAATTAAGAAAGACAAGAGGATCAAGAGGAGAAGCATCTTTGAGCAAGTTTTTAAGCAAGGAAATGAAAGTGGGTTTCATGTTTATAATTGAGTAATGAGCTATTAACGTTTTCTTTTTCAATTCAATAGAATTAAATGATTTCAATTGCTTCATAAATGTTGCATTTATTGCTTTTGAACGATTTGAGAAATTGCTTTATGTTTAGTATATAAATTTTGTTGATGGATTGTGAAATGGAAATGGAAAAGGTTTTCGAAATATTTCATGTTCATGAAAAACAAGTTTTCGAAATGTGTCATTTAGGGCACTATGCTTATGCCATGAATTATATGTTATGTAGGTTTGCGGTGGTCCGTTCTGTGCTGTCAAGTGCACTTTGACTTTATAAAGGCTTCTTCCGCCTGCCCGTTAGTAGCATGGAGCTCCTTCATGGAATCCTTTCTGCTTACAACTTCACAAAACCACTATTTGGAGTTGTGAAAGTTCGTTCTGTTTACAACCACGCAAAACCATTATGTGGTATTGCAATAGTACATTCTGTTTACGACTACACAAGACCATTATGTGGAAATATGTTAGTATGTTCTATTTAAGGACCTACCCAAATCATTCTGATATGCTTATGTGTTTATGATTTGTGAACAAGTTGAAGAATGCATAAATTGTGTTATTTGTGAATTTGATTACATGATGAGAATTTAAGAAATATGTGTTTTATGATTCAATAAGAATTTTATATGACAATGAACATTTTGAATGGTTTTGCTTATTATTCATTATAAACTTGTTACCCACGAGCTTTCAAGCTCACCCCTTATTCCTTCCCATCTCCAGGTGATGAGCAAGAGATCGAGTAAGCGTGAGAGATAAGGCATCACTCCGATTATGCATATTTTTTATTTTAAGCTAGTTTATGTAAAACAAGTCTTTAGTAGCATTTTAAGCAATTATTGTTCATGTATCTTTTGTATTTTTGGATTTTGATACCTATGGTGTACTGCAGCTTAAAATGCCTATTAAAGTTTTGTAAAACTCTTGTCTTATGATGTTAATGAAATATATATACATTATGTTTTACTCGTGACTTTCCAAGTCTTTACATTGCATTTTTAAGATTTTCAAAGGGGTAGGAATTGTGTTTTGACTTTAAGGGAAAAGCTGTTTTAATCTAAGTTGAATTAGACAAAGTTGTCTTCTTGGAAGTTATAGCTTGTCTTTCTAGCTTTCCAACGATATAAAGTATGAAATTTTTGGATATTAGAGTTGAGAGATATGATCATTATAAGTTGGTGATGCTGCATAGAATGTATATACAGGACAACTATAGTAAATGATGAGAATTAGTTGTAGTGATGAATCAAATGAGCTGAGATTAGAGAGTTTAATGAAAAAAATTTGGTAGTTGAATTGATATGAAGTGATATCGCACTAGAAGAATTGAATTTGGAAAGATTATGACTAAAAGTGATGTTAGAATAGATGTAGGAACCATTGGAGATGTTTTAGAGGGGGTTTTGTCTCACTTATGTTCGTTATATGGACTTTAGGTCCGCTAAACGGACCTTCTCAGGTCTAGAAATGTTCCCAACCTCGTCCATGCCCATTAAATGGACATTAGGTCCTTGAAACGAACCTTCACGGGTCTGGAAAACACCTCAAACCCGTGTATGTCCATTATATGAAGGTGTATGTCCGTTTAACGGACATATGCTATACACTTTTGGAAATTCACGATTTTGACCTTTTAAATGGCAAATCTCTCGTTAGATTCTTCCTGAAAGTTATAAATCTAGAAGTCCTCTTCGAAACAGTCTTAAAATGACCTCAACAGAAAGCTCACTATCCACTTATTTCAATTTTCTTTTTTCCAGCTTGGATATCTTCATACCAAAATCACAATAACTCATTATCAAATTGAACCTATAATTTCGACTTACAACTCTAATTTTCCATATTCAAAACACTTCAATAACACCTATCTTTAGTATCAATTCACCATCGTTCATGCTTCAAAACTCAACCTACAATCATTCCACACAATAGCATAAAGCCCACAATTTCACACATCAAAAACAAAACATATTCATTCATCAAATTTCCAGCACAAATCAACATCAATCCTACATGCATCTCATCTTAATTCACTCCTAATCAATCTTTAAAACAACAAAGAAATCAAATATTTACTTCTTTCACTCAGGGTTTCCTCAATTAATAAGCTAAGAAAGGGCTCTCAAACTTCCAATTTACACCAAAAGCAAGATAAGATGTAAGGGTTTCAATTGCAAAATAAAGGCTGCGAAAATTTGGCAAAAATCCAAGGGTTTTGGAGATGGCATGAAGGTGTCGTGAGTGAGAAGAAGAGAAAAAGAAAACACAAGGCTAAAACATGAAAGAAAGCATCTTGCAAGGGTGAAAGACGTGGAGAACAAATGAGTGATGGAGGGGTAGGACATTTGTCATGCCAAGTGTCAAATAAAGGGTTATGCTAAGTGTTTTTGTCTTCTTCAACCATTTGTCTCTACATTACTAGCCCATTTGTCATTTAATAACTAGTCCTCTTTTCATTCATACACTAAACCACTTGTTACCCAATTAATCCTCCATTTGTGTCTCATTTATTCATGTCATTTGTCACTTTCTCACTAGTGCCACTTGTCACACTCTCATTGGCCTAAACAACCTAAATTCCCATATATCGATTTTGTCTTATTACTCAACATTTTTCCTGCATGCACATAACACTTCATCAATTACTCAATAATAACAATAAACTCCAATTTTCTAGTTGTAATCCACCAAACCAAAATTCAAGACACAAATAATACTCGATCACATCAAAAATCATTTATACCTAGAATAGGTCAATTAAGTGCATTTACTATCTTTGCATTGTTTCTAAATCATGATTCATGTATGTATATGTATATGACGCCTGTAAATGAAATGCATTTCGTATGTTTTCACATAATACGACTCATGTGACTAGTCTAACCCTTTAGGTGTAGGAACAAGTTATTACAATTCTCCCCCCTTAAGAAATTTTGTCCTCAAAATTCTTACTTGATTGACTAAATAGGTGGGGATACTGTTTTCTCATATTCTCCTTAGTCTCCCACGTAGCTTCTGAATGATTCCTCCAAACAACTTTAACTAATGGAATCACTCGGTTTCTCAACTGCTTGGTCTAATAACCCACTATCTCGATCGGTTCTTTAACATAACTCAAGTTAGTTGCAACTTCAACTTCCTAACCCGATAATATTAATAAACTAATAGATTAGTTGTTAATAGTCTTGAAAAAGATATTAACATAAGATAAGAAGTTCCACTATCCAATAATCAATTATATAATTGCATAATAAAGGGTTAATATTTACAAATTCTTAGGAGAATTCATCAACTAAGTACTATTTATTTGATGTAGACTTTTCAAAGTATTTTCCTCTATCCTAAGTTTATTATTGGATCAGTCTTAGTTTAGTTTTTTAGTTTAATTTTTAATTAAATCCACAATCTGAATCAAGCGTTAGATAATAGAAAAGTGTTTATTATTATTATTATTATTATTATTACTAAAGCTATACTAATATACTTGTGGTTTTAAAATTAATAAATTTATAGAAGCATAGAAATAGTTAATGATGTGTAAAGTTGTTAGTGATTAGGAGCAGGGACGTTTTCGTTGAAAGAATCCTGCCAAAGTTGAATTCCAAGTTACCAATTTCTTCCTTTATCAGTTTCAAGCAACCAAGCAACTCAACATCAGGAGAGAGAAAGGTAGACGAATGCAGGTGAGCAAGCAAGGATTTGACAAATGTAAAGGGCTGCCAGAAGATCAAAAGGTAAAAGACAATCTGAGATAAGTGAGAAATTCAGTCAGTCATAAGAGGAGGACCACGTTAGAGAGAAAGTGGCTGATACCACATAATTTGTTTGTCACGGGAGGCATAAATATAACCTTGATTGATTTTTGCTTTTGCAACATTCCAAAAAACAAAAACCGAGGAGGATGACACGCCCGAAAACCACTTTTCACGGTTGGATCGACTCGGTTCCATATCCGTCTCACATTCCGCATCTATGGATAATGCCCATAATGCCCATATCCTGGACGTCGCAGTTCACGGCTGCTTCATATAACAATATTTTATTTTTAGATCCATCATCTTCTTTTATGTTCCGTTTAAGATTTGGCTTCGCCAACTTTTTGCCATCATAATAAGCAAACTATTCGCTTCTGTACCAATCATTGGTCCCATTATTGATACCATAGCTTTTCGCTTATAAAGTTCGAAACCTTTGTTCCAGGAAAGAAGTGACAGTTAACTTTGGTTGCCAAAATAATGGGATCCATTAGAGGGTCTTTTGCAGACAAGAGGCAAAGACTACTTTCAGCCAAAGACTACCCAGAGTTAGGCATTTTCAGACAAGACGATGGGTTTCAGATCAGAGACTTGTGTTCTTCCGAGTTTTTACGAGAAAAGTGTATTGGGTTCTGGGAAAATGTGCAAGGTGTCACCTTTAAGGCCTATCAGATGGGCCTCTCCGATCCCAGAAAGGTTATCTTCTCTGCTAAGATGGGCTTGGCTTTGATGCTCATTTCTCTTCTGATTTTCATGAAGGAACCAATCAAAGGGCTCAGTTCGCACTCCGTTTGGGCGATTCTCACTGTTGTAGTTGTCTTTGAATTCAGCATAGGTAACTTGGTTGTCGTCATCTTTTGAATGAATTTAGTGATTTTCGTTATTGGCTTTGGTAAGTGAACTTTTCGTCTTTATGGAATCTTTTTCCATGTTTTTTCTTCTTTTTTTCTTTTTGCTGAAATGGAACATGTAGTGTGTTCGTGTTGTTTTATTGTCTTGCGGCTTTTCTTATATTATTAGTTAGCTACCATATTTTACTTCGAAAATGTAAATTGCTTATCATGCTGAAGCTTGTGAGCTTGAGATGTTTTGCCGTTGGCTAGTTGAGTTCATTGTGTGCACCAAAAGGAAGGAAAAGAAAAAAGGAAGAAGAAGAAGTATAAGAATGCGGAGATGAAGAAGTTGTAGCAAAACACCGTGGCTTAGTTGGTTGCATATAGAGTAAAAATTACTCGCTTTCCGATGTACAACAAAGAAAAAACATTTGTTTTAATCTTTCTCGCATGCATAGCTCCTTAGATATCTGCTCTCCCTTAGTCTTCTCGGGTTCACTGTTTCCTGTTGGAATCACTGTTTTGGATTGCATATGCTTAATTATGGTATGACATGGTGAGCATCTTATTCTTCATGTGTGAAAAATACCAAAATTCTTGACTAACTTACCTGACACTTGAACGTCTGCGAATGGTACTGATATGATATAATGTTTCATAATTGTTGACGAATCCAAAATCAGCTGGAATAAGAGAATCATGTGAACTACTGAAGTTTATCACAATGAAAAACAGACTTTTGATATCAGGATCTACTTGTTACAATTATCCAGGTTGCTATTTTCTTATCATCTTAGAACTGCAATTGAATTTTTTTGGTAACTTTGGGCTTCACGTTTCAAGTTGATACTTATTTCTCATAACCTCAATATATCTGAATGATTTTTATCCTGTCTCACGGCTAGATAGTATATTTCTTAATTCACAAACATAAACACAAATTTGATTGATTCCAATCAGTTGTACTCAAATTATTATGCAGGAGCAACTCTTAGCAAAGGGTTAAACCGTGGTATTGGGACATTATCAGCTGGTGGTCTTGCTCTGGCGACAGCAGAATTGTCTAGATTGGCTGGAGAGTGGGAAGAAGTTTTTATTATCTTCAGCATCTTTACCATAGGTCTGCTATCTACAAATCGTAGAAGAATAAAATGTAGCTATTTTTTATTATGCTATCAATTACTAGTTTCTTTTTCTGATCTGTGGTTGTAGGGTTTTTTGCAACTTATGCAAAGTTGTACCCGACAATGAAGCCTTACGAATATGGCTTTCGGGTGTTCTTGTTGACATATTGTTTTGTAATGGTCTCTGGATATAGGACAAGGGAGTTCATCGGTATTGCTGTTAACCGATTCTTGCTGATTGCCCTGGGAGCCGGTGTTGGTTTGGGAGTAAATATATGCATTTATCCTATCTGGGCTGGGGAGGATTTGCACAACTTGGTGACAAAAAATTTCATGGGTGTGGCTACTTCGCTTGAAGGTGAATACACAATATGTAACGTTTATTGTCTCTTTCATAGAATTGATGAGTTAGTGAAATTTACTCTTTAACCTCATTATTCAGGTTTGGTTAATGTACATGAGCTTATGTTTAGGTTGTGTTAATGGGTACCTTAACTGTGTGGAATATGAAAGGATCCCCTCGAAAATCCTTACTTACCAAGCTTCTGATGACCCCCTTTATAGTGGCTACAGAGCTGCTGTTGAATCTACAAGCCAAGAGGATGCACTGGTATTCTAGTTCAGAACATAATGCATTTAAAACCAAGTGTTAAGAGTTTTATGTGTTCTGATTAACATGAAATTTTTATTTCTTATTTGTGAAAGATGGGTTTTGCTATTTGGGAGCCACCTCATGGTCCCTATAGATCATTTAAATATCCTTGGAAAAGTTATGTCAATGTCAGTGGTGCACTGAGGCATTGTGCATTCATGATCATGGCGCTGCATGGATGTGTTCTTTCCGAAATACAGGTATTTAAGCAACTCTACTTGTATGTGTATCCTCTTTTTATAAGCATTCATCACAATATTAAGTTTTGTTAAATTTTAATTCATTTGTGTCTATATAGTTGCTTAGTTATACTCAATGGTATAGTTGCTTAGTTATACTCAATAGTATTGTTGCATAATGGCTGCTGAGATATATTTTTCTCAATATATTGCTTGTTCTGGAAAAAGGTTTGTTATCTGAGCATTTGGATCTATGCGAAAAAGGAAGAAAAAAAAAGTTTGATCCTCATTCATAGAACTCACTACTGGGCTATAATGTTTCCCCCATAGTGTTTAATTTCGAAAAGATCCTTTTATGTTGGTATATATGTTGTAGTGAAAAGCTGCTTGCTCCTTCTTGCTTCCCATTTTATTTTCTTGATTGATCATTTGCCACAGAACATTTATCATGACTTCATCAAGCATCAATGGTTGTGCTTTTTCCATTTGTTTAAGTAAAATGAAGCAGCTGGTGCTGCATGTGCTCTATATCATGAATGTGCCTTTTATTTTTAATTCTTATTGTTGCCTCAATTGGTCAGAAGAAGTATGGAATTTCAAATTTTCTTTTGGTATGGAACTTGAGATATACAAGGATACCATATTGGGTGCTTCTTTTCTCCTTTTGTAACTGATTACAGATCGAGAACAT
>JANKYE010000010.1:10830336-10841425 GCA_032467995.1 Erythroxylum dillonii
AATGATATTTTAATTAATTATATTGTAGTTAATTAATTATTAATTATATTTTAATTAATTATATTTTAATTAATTATATTGTAATTAATTAATTAATTACAATATTTTAATTAATAAGCACACCCTTACATAATAATGATATCCATTCCTCTAGATTAGGAGAGGAATGGGGTATTACCCAAAAATAGATAATCAAAATAATAACTCTATAATTATAGTCTCTTACCAAACTCAATCTTTCATTTCATACCCATTCCTTTTTTTTCATACCCACTAAACAAGCACACCTTTAGTTTTGATGCTTTTGATGTAGGCATTATGCGGTAGACAAAAGTGCTTTTAGACCCTCCAAAAGCCGAACCAAAATTGTGCTTATTCTACTTCCTTATTTTAATTCAATTTTTCTTTTTAAAAAAATAAAAACTAACATCAAGCCAACGAATTTTTAATATAAATTACAATGGAATAATTGGAATTAAAGTAATACATTCCTATAAAAAAGACAACTAAAGCAGCTTAACCTTAAGCTTTTCACCAAATTATAAAATAAATAAAAAAGAAAGAAGAAGAAAGATTTCTGTTTTGGAGTCTATTAAAAACAGTCTTGTCTCTCTCTCCCTCTCTCGTTCGCAGTTGGCTTCGTTTCTGTTCGCAGATCGAGAGCTCATAACCAAACATCACGAAGGCTCCTACGTCTCCACCATCTCCGAAGGTACTCTATCCCACTTCTCCCTCTCTCTACCCCGTAGTCCATGTTCACGTCTTTTCCCTTTTTCTTTTTCCCTGAATTTGAGGTGTTAGATCAGATTAATCTTGTCCTTTCTAACTTCATGGGTTGTTTGTAATTGGCATCCTTTTCTTTGCTTTCTGGGAAAATCAAAAACTTCATTTTCTTGGGATGAAAACTTGCATGCTCCGCTAATTATTTGTATCAAGTTTAGGGAATTTTTTTTTCTTTTCCGGGATTCCTTTTGTTAACGCCTATATGTTTGAATGTATCTTATATAATAGCAAGATCTAGCGAGCCACGATGGCAATGATCGACGAGCCTTTATATCCTATTGCCATTTTGATCGATGAGCTCAAGAATGATGATATCCAGCTCCGTTTGAACTCAATCCGTAGGCTTTCGACCATCGCGCGAGCCCTTGGGGAGGAGAGGACTCGAAGGGAGTTGATTCCCTTCTTAAGTGAAAACAATGATGACGATGATGAAGTGCTTCTTGCAATGGCTGAAGAATTGGGTGTTTTTATTCCATATGTTGGTGGAGTGGAATATGCTAATGTGTTGCTTCCCCCGCTGGAGACTTTGTGCACCGTGGAGGAAACTTGCGTTAGGGAGAAAGCTGTTGAGTCCTTATGTAGAATTGGATCCCAGATGAGGGAGCAAGACTTGGTTGAGCATTTCATACCGCTAGTGAAGGTTGGATTTTTGGCTTCACCATCTAGCAATTTTATACATTTTAATGTTATAAATCAGTGATTCAGTTTATATGTGTCAGTCCAATTCTAATTATCATTTAATTCATTCTTTCTTTTCTAGTACTTCTATGTTATGATTTATGACATTACTTTGATGCCCGACTTTCTTGTTCACATATCTGCACAGAGGTTGGCAGCAGGTGAATGGTTTACAGCTCGAGTTTCATCATGTGGGTTATTTCATGTTGCATATCCAAGTGCTCCAGAGGCTATAAAAACTGTACTGCGTGCCATATATGGACAACTATGTCAAGATGACATGCCCATGGTCCGCAGATCTGCTGCTACTAACCTGGGGAAATTTGCTGCCACAATTGATCCTCCTTATCTGAAGGCTGAAATTATGTCTATATTTGAGGAGCTGACGCAAGATGGTATGTATTGTGCCCCCTGCATATAGCTCTAAGTCCTTTCTTTCTACATGTTTTCTTTGGTTTAATGTGTATTCATGTTGATATATCTGCTGCCATTCTCTTATTTTTGAAAGGAATATGCGGTTTAGTATCTGTCAAATTCAGCATGTCCATTAGTATGTTAGTTGATCAAATAAACACTGTTTTGCTTCAAATTTTTTATTTTATTTTTCCTCTCTGAAAGGTGGAAATTCTTTCTTTCTTTAGTTCATGGAGTATATCAGGTATGTAATGCACCGCTTATGGAATAGGGTTTTCAAGGTTAGCATTTGCCTTTTTTAATTTGTTCTCATGATAATGGCATTCAATGCCTAAAAACACATATCTTTGTCTTGTTCTTTAATCATGGTTACTCTGTGTCATTACTTTTTACTTGTGTCATTATATGTGATTAAGCTTTCAATAGCCCCATGGAAGGTTTTAAGGTCTTATAAACCATATGTTATTATTTATATGCTTTCTTGTTGATACAAGTGCCGCTCTCTAAGTTTACGTTTGATGTGTTTTGATTGTTATTCTCTTTATGATTTTATCAAATTTTCTTGGTTTCAGATCAGGACTCTGTCCGCCTGTTGGCTGTTGAGGGTTGTGCAGCTCTTGGAAAGTTGTTGGAGCCTCAAGATTGTGTAGCTCATATTCTTCCAGTTATAGTTAATTTCTCACAGGTAAACATATCCTAGCTGCTGCAATTTGTTATTCTATTGGTGAATTGTTGGATTTGTTGATTAGGCAGGTGCTTCCTACTGGTTACTATACCATGTGCTTTGACCATCTTGTGTGATGCAAATTCTTATATGAGCAGGATAAGTCCTGGCGTGTTCGTTACATGGTTGCGAATCAGCTATATGAACTATGTGAAGCTGTTGGTCCAGAGCCTACTAGGTAAGAGCTTTTGTAGTGGGTTGGATTTGATTTAAGGTCCCTGCTAGTCAGTTGCAGATGTTAAATTTGGCCTTTTCTGAGTCACCCATTTTTTTGTTTTTGTATCTGTTTCCTCTACTTGGTTGATGATTGCTCATTTGAAGTCCTTTGATCACATATGATAGTTAAAGGCTTTGCTACTTAGTTTTGTATTTGCTCATGTTATGCTAGCATATTTTAGGTCGGACCTTGTTCCTGCATATGTTCGGCTACTTCGTGATAATGAGGCTGAGGTTCGTATAGCTGCTGCAGGCAAGGTGACTAAGTTCTGCCGGATTTTGAGTCCAGAGCTTGCAATACAGCATATTCTTCCCTGTGTAAAGGTATATTTGCTCATTGATTGTTAACTTGTTTATGCAAGTTCTTTGCATATTTATGCTGTTGCGAATAGTCTTGGTACAATTGAACTAAACTTTTGGCTTATTACCTTTTTCTTCCCCCTGCAGGAATTATCGACCGATTCATCTCAACATGTTCGTTCCGCTTTGGCTTCAGTCATCATGGGCATGGCACCTGTTTTAGGAAAAGTAAGCGGTCTCTATACATCAACTTCGGAGTAAACTCTGAGTACCTGTAAACTTTACATTGCTGCTATAAAAATAAAGTTTCTAAGTAGTACTTGGCATAAATAGATATGATTTGCTTGGCATTTCCCTTCTTCCCCCTTTGGAGACAACTGATATTGTTTTCGTACCAGTTTTTTTATGTTTTGCATTATTCATATGTTGGTAGGCAAATCTAAATATGATTTTAGACTGACATGTTTCATGGACAATTTAACATCAGTATAAGCAGATAGATTGCATTGCTAGAGAAGATTTCCTGGTATTTCTAATTTCTTACATCATCTATCAGTTCAATTGTATGTATGTAGATTTTGTTTCTTGTATTTGGATGTCATGTTTTTTCTCTTCATTGCCATTTCTGTGATATATGTTGGTTCAGATCTGAAAATTTTGATTCTTGATTTAAGTTTCCTTGTTTCTTCCCATTAAATTAATTTTCTATTTATGGTTGCAGGATGCAACAATAGAGCAACTGCTGCCCATTTTTCTTTCTCTATTGAAAGATGAATTTCCTGATGTTCGGTTGAACATTATTAGCAAGCTTGATCAAGTCAATCAGGTTTGTCAAAACCCTCTTTATATTCTTCTCACTGTTGCTAAGAATGTCTAGATGGTTTATGTTCCTGATGCATGAATTTAAAAAACTTTCTTGGCGTGAGTGATAAAATTTAGAATCAAGCTCAAGTGTGACTTGCAAATCTGCTTTTGTTCATTAGTATGTTCTTTTTAATTAATGCCTTGTTCTGTTGTTTATGAATGCAGGTTATTGGAATAGATTTGCTATCACAGTCCCTGTTGCCAGCTATTGTTGAGCTTGCAGAGGATAGACATTGGAGGGTCCGGCTTGCAATAATAGAGTATATACCTTTGTTGGCAAGTCAGTTGGGTGTAGGGTTTTTCGATGATAAGCTTGGTGCTCTTTGCATGCAATGGTTGAAAGATAAGGTTTGTAGAGCTCAATTGGTCTGACAATTATGTTGACCTTTACTGCAATTTTTATCAACTGTGTTTTGTTGCTGAAAACACACGCAACTTACTGCTACAATAGAATATCCAGAAACCCGATTTAATCATGTTCCTTGATCGCATGTTTGTGACCAAATTAAACTGCTTTTACTGGCTTAGTACAAGAAATTTCTGTGCAGACATTAAATTAACTTTTAGTTTGTTTTCTAACCTTTCCAAGCTTAGCGATTAACGTCTCAATGTTGTAATGCACCATGAGCTAACTTGTATTCAGCAATTATAGGTTTACTCAATTCGTGATGCGGCTGCTAATAATGTGAAGCGCCTTGCTGAAGAATTTGGACCAGATTGGGCGATGCAGCACATAGTTCCCCAGGTTTGTCTCAATATTTTTACAATGCTTTCCATTTAGCTGTATTGAGTGAATGTTTATGAAATCATTCTTATGGTATGTGGGTATTATTGTAGAATTTGATAGAAAATTTAATGTAAATGTTAAATTTTTGCATATATTGTTTTGTGATTTAGTAGAAGGTTTGTATCCGACTCCTTGACAATTAATTGACTATTGTTTAGTTCATCTGTAGACATTTATGATAACATTTGGATTCTGTTACCTAGTTCTTTAGATGGTGTTTAAGACTGAGATATCCTAGAAAAAACGATGGTTGGACTAGAATTAGACAGGCAAGTATGCTCTTAAAAGCCAACTTTTCTTGCAAACAAATGAGTACACTTTACTAAACTGGGAATAATCATATGAGACATTGAAAAGAAACCCCTACTTCCTAACATCTTGCTCATCTCTTTCAGGTTTTGGACATGATTAACAACCCCCACTATCTGTATCGGATGACCATTTTACATGCAATTTCACTCCTTGCTCCTGTTATGGGTCCTGAAGTAACTTCTTCCAAACTTTTGCCAGTGGTAGTTGATGCATCAAAAGATCGGTAAAGTGGAAAATATGATCTATAACATTTTCCTCCTGTGTACTTTATAGTGGGAGTGAAGCTGAGAGCTCTATGTAACAGGGTACCCAACATTAAATTCAATGTGGCTAAGGTGTTGCAGTCTCTTATTCCTATAGTGGATCAATCTGTAAGTAAACTTCTTTGAATTTTTAAACAATATCCAGAATAGTGAAACATTAGAATTATAATAATGAGTGAGGTCATGCAGGCCATGATGAAGTTCTGATATTTTGAAACTAGTTTATATTCTTCATTCCAACGGTCGTTCATTGTACTCCACTAGTGCTGACTGGGGAAGGTATTTGACAATGCTTATGAACTACACAGGTGGTGGAGAAGACAATTCGACCATGTTTGGTGGAGTTGAGTGAGGACCCAGATGTTGATGTCAGATTCTTTGCCACCCAAGCACTTCAGTCAAGTGATCAGGTGATGATGTCTTAGACATAGGTTGTTGTAATTACTGATTTTTATCATTTCGCATTTTTGTTATTCCTTATCCTGTTCAATTGACTTGAAATGTAATGTCTTACCTAAACTGCTAGATATTATCTTAGGCAATCAGTTTGGTTATATTTTGTCTTTCTCAAAAATTTCTTCAAGACATTTGTATTATCCCATGATCTTTGCAATGGCTTGATTCTCATGTTTATCTATTTCTAGATGAGCTAAAAATTGTTGAAAAAGTAAAGTAAAAGGAAGGCTGATATTTGGGTACCTTTAGGGTGGAGCTATTGATCATTTCAATGTCAAGCAGACTGTGAAAGGCTAAAAGAAATATACTTCTTTTAAAAGCCTTCATGCTGTTTGGAAGATCTATCTGGTTTAATATTGTCAAACATATATATAGTTTAAAATAATTTAATATTAGTGTTTAATGTATCATGTTAAAATAAAAGTTTAAAAAAACATGTGAAAGATAATTTATTTTTATCAAGTATCAAGACCATCTTTGAGGCATAAATCATATGGGATACATGTGTAATTATCCTGAGAGAGACTCAACTCCAATAGTTTTTTTAGGTAACACGTGAAGTATCTTTTCGGAGTTCAGCTCCAGAGACCAGAGGATTTGTACGAGTGAATCCTTAAAATTACTTGAACAATATGTTTTCAAAGAATTATTGGTGTGATTCAGAAAGAGAGCTTGTTTCATGAACTCTCCCAAACGCATAAATGAAAAGCTATCGTTCCACCAACATACAATCTCTGACTTGACTTGTCAATCTATTCTATTCAAAGCGACATGGTTAACTAAAACAATTCCTTTCTTTCTTAAAGAGTCCGTTCTTTGGCTTTATTTATATATACCAAACGGTTTTTAGGCATTAGGCATTTACAGAACTGGTATGAAATTTACTAATAACTTGAGGGCCTAATCCTCAAAGAAGGGTAGGGGCGGGCTGTTGAATCTCCTAGGCTTGGTACAGTCTGATTGCTCCCATCCAATTCTCTTGTTTATGTTATCGAAGACGACTAATTGCCCACGTAATGATACATCTGCAAAGAAAGGAACACAGACAAAACAAGCCTCCAGTGATTGTGTGGTAGTGTGATAGTTTGCTCAATGAAAACTGACCCTGGAATTTTAACTAAAAAGATTTTTGTTTAGGGATATGGATTTGCATAACACAACAGTTTTCAGGTTCAATATCCCAGAAAGTGTACCTCCAAGTATTATCGTAGATCCATCATGTACTTTGCTTCCATCAAGTATTCCTAAGCATACATTTCCCTTCTTCTGCAGTATATTGTCAGACAATGACCCTACCAGGTATCTTATAAAAATCAAAAAGGAAAAACAGTCCAGAAGCCTTACACTAATGACCAGATAACCCTCTGGGGGAATTCGAAACTTGGGGGAGACAATCCACCATTTGCTCCCAAATTGAAGGGTCAAGGTCTTGAAGAACCTCTTGACCTCTGTAATAGATCTGCATTCACGTGTTAGCACGTAGCCAATTGGACTTAAGAAACTACTCCATTAAAGTTGGTTGTCAGGTAAGATGTTAACAGAAAGAGAACAATGGGCTAACAAGCAAATTGACCTCTTGCTTTAAACTTCTGTTCATGACCTGACCTACATAGAAGTTTTCTCTCATAATTCACCAACTACTTAAATGGTTGAACTTCCAACTTATTACAAGTGTGAATCTTTTTAAACAATTCTTCAAGTAATGCTATTAAGTATATATAAAGGTGATTTTACTACTCTTTTGGTCTCAAACTGCATTATGTTCTACTGGTGTACTTAGTCACCTCAATTTAAAGCAGTCAATCCACATATGGCATGGAATAAAAATCTTTGATAAACATTCTGCAACTGACAAGACCTTGATCAACCATAGTTCAAGGAGGAGGGAATTGACCATCCTTGATTTTCTGCCATACCTTATTGGAAACCCGCCTCGCCAACAGATTGGTAATGTTTCGTCAGATGTATCTTGGTATAGCCCAGCTTCAGAAACTTGTTCAACCTACACCAGTGCTTTCTGATCAGATTATTCATTCCCTTTACATAACTCCACCACATACTAATTCGGTTTGGTTGTGAGTGAACGGTACTTACAGAAGCAATCAACTGTGTGTATGCTTCTTTTGGGAAGTACGTGTAGGAACTGCCACTGTCAAATACAATTTTTCCCATTCTGCTACCAAAACTCAGTGGGGTTCTTCCATAATTCAGTTTCACAATTTCTGTATGATAAAATTCACTGAAAATATTTAAAGAAAAAGAAAAATGAATCAGAAAATAAGCAGGAAAGAAGTTAGATAAGTCATACAGCAAATTTTGAATGGATGATTCATCATAGCTGTGCAAATCATATCATTTTCTAATTGTTTCAAAAGTTTCTACATTGGCTCTTATTAATAACACCTAGTAATAGCAACAGCAGCAGCAAGGTGGAAACCGAAAATTAATATTGGATATACTGCAAGACGTATCAAATTAATAAAGGACGGGCTTTAAAACATTCTGTGCAAGACGTATCAAATTTAACAAATGACGGGCTTTAAAACATCTATGTATCTGTCAGGCGAGTATATTTACAAAAATGGAATACAACTACAAGCCAAAGCCTGGAGTCTAAAAGATGAAAAAGCAAGACCTTAAGAAATACTCACATGTTCTTGTCAAGCATGGGAACCCAGGCCATACCCCAGTTGGGTATAAACTCATCCCCAAAAAACATGTATCCACCACCACTGACATCAGTGGAAAGGCAATGACCTATCACATCTTTTATTATCCCTTGGCTTACCAACTGAGAAGGTAAACTAACTTTAGCTCTGCTTAGTCCAAGAATGCCATCTGTCTTGGCCAAAGTGTTTAAGAGTGGGCCTTGCTGATCATACGCACACCTTTTAGACAAATACATGTATATCAGCATTTTGTTAATAGAAAAGTTTAACAGAACCAATTCAATATTGGTTGTTTCCGCTCAAAGCTGGGGAAGGAGATAAGATGCGGGGTACGGGAGGAGGGGTAGGATTAATAACTTACCCAAAAACCACTTTCAACTTAGTCAATGATCCATTTGTGGACATCAGATGCTGCTCATCTCTTGCAAGAACACCCATGGAAGAGCTACGATCTGCATATTCAATCTCATAGTCGCATTGTTGGCATGTTTCACAATCACCTGCTTTATGATTTCTTTGAACTTCCGTGCAAAATGAGTCCTTAGGAGGTACTATATTCCCTCTTCTTGGCTTGTACAAGGCATTTGCTCCCTACATCAACTTTAATCAGCAGAGTTGATATACTACAAAAAGTTCTACAAACCATTGAATATAACCATCAACTGTAAATTATCTTAATTTTGGCATGTATGTGGGTATTCAATAAACAGCCAAACTATAGCATTTTTCCTAATACATTCATCAAACAGACAATATTTTTTTTAAAGGTAAATAAAATTGTATTAGAGCCCTTCAACGGAAATCAAGAATACAAAATGTTCTGCAAGAAGCAACCAATTCAAACAACAACTTCAAGGTAAATCCACTAAATTGATCTACTAGACACTTCAAATAAGTTGCCTCGAATCGCATATCATAAGAACAGATGAGAAGCTCTTAAAGCTAGATCTAATTCCACTTCCTAGCTAAACTTGAGCTCAGTCCGTCAATTCTCTAGCAATCACAGTTTCCCTTAACTTGCTCCAAGATAATTTGATAACCAGTGAATGAAAGACATTATCCACTTGAGGGAAGATACCAGAGGCACTTCTACCAACTTCAACTTGCGGTTTCTATTGAACCAAATAAGCGAAGCAATCAGGAGAAGAGCCAGCCCTAGAGATTTAGGCAAAAGCAAAATGATAGAGAGAGAGGGAGCATAAGGAGACAAGGATGAAGGTTGTAAAGTGGGCAAGTCAGTAAGCTCAGGAGCTAGGAACTGAGTTTGGAACTTGGAACCTTGGATTGGGGTCCAGGGAGATCACTATGAATTTCCCTGTGAGCTCTAGTGGATGAAGGAGAACCTAAGGCCTCGATGGGTGCTACTAGAAGCTTAGCAGTTGGAGCTTCAGACATGGTGGTTCAGTCAAAATGGTAAGAAAACATAAGCAAGGGATAGGTGGGAGAAATCCCGCCTATTACTGTTTTAAAACGAAAAATCAAAACAAATTTGACTAAAATTTACAAGGGGTCGGATGAAGCTTAGAAAGAAGTTGGGAGTTTCTATCTATATCCATATCATAGGCTGAAAATTATATATCGAATAGACAATATTAATAGCAAATCAATTATCTTTGATTTGATTTAGCTTTTCTGTACCGAGTTTGAAGCATTAAGCTGTTGCTGATGTTTTACACCCTCATAACTAAAAAGGAGTTCTGCATCACGTACATACATGAAAAAAGGCATTAATAAAGACTCATACAACCAAATATCCTGCAAGTGAATGCCTGCTTGAATATCTCATTTTAAGCACCAGTTCTAGAGCAGTATAGTTAAAGATGATAATACCTTGGCACAGCTAGCGCAAGGAGCATCACACTGGATCCACGTCAAATCACTCCCAGTGTCAATATCAAGATAATAAGGTCTGGGAGGGTTCCCAAGCAGCAAATAGGTAAAATACAATCTACATGACACATAATTTCGGTCAGAATTAGTAGCAAAGGCAAAGGCACACTGATTCACGACCTAAGTCACTGATTCACGACCTAAGTGCTCTAGAATCAGCCACTTTAAACCAAACAAGGAGAATAATGGGGGAAATTGAAACGAAAATTAAACAAAGAGAATAATGGGGGAAATTGAAATGAAAATGGTACAGCTACAGCAGTAAAGCCGAAATCTGCTAATGTTCATTAGGCTGTGTATGCTAGGAAAATTCGTAAGAAAGGAATTGCCAGAGCTGAACCCCTGAAATGGAGCTTTCGCAGAGACTATGAAGGTCTTAAAGCCCAAAAGCGCTCATGGCGATGGGAGAACATTTCTCCCACCAATAGCACATGATAACTGCCAATTATGTTTGCCTAATTGAAAACTAAAAAATCTTCTAAACATTGATCTTCCCCTTTTGCAAGTTAGCACACATTTGTGAAAAGATTTTGCAATACTATGATCAACATCTCAATTTTTCACCCCACTTGCAAGATTTACAGTCATTGTTCTCATCATAGTAAAGGTTTCATTAGAGCATAATCACAATTTTAACACTTTCTGACAACCGATAGTGTTATGAATGATTCAAAAGAATAGGCCATTAGTAGCACCCGAGCCCATCCGTGAAGTTAGCCTAAAGAGAGTGCCA
>JANKYE010000010.1:10894901-10909255 GCA_032467995.1 Erythroxylum dillonii
CATGAACAGTCCTAAGTCATTCCAATCCATCTCATCCTATGCCAAATTTACTATTTTACCCTTCCTGTCGGGGGTGGAATGTTACAATGAGACCATCGAAACATAATCGTATATGTCAATAACCAGATTTAAAGAAAAGAAACGAAAGAAACTCCGATAAGATGAAGAAAAAAAACATTATTGATGACCCAATTATGAACAAAGCTCTGATACCACTTGTTGGGTTTTAAGCCCTTTAAAAAACATGATCCTTTCATATCAAATCATCAAGAATAAAATAAAAGCGGAAGCATACTTGAATCTATTGTGAAATTTGTGCTGGAGTCTTGCGGTTTGTCTTCCAAATTAGAACATAGCCATTTTCTAGAGTTTTCCCTAACTTTTTATTTTCTATTTGATGACGGGATGTCATAAAAGAATTATGAATACGTTTAATGTAGAGATCATAACCACTTATATTATAGTAAAACTCTAATGCAATTTCTCTAATTTCTTATTTGACCCATCATAAAATTAGAAATTATAAACCTGGTCTCTACACATATAAAGCTCATATTTAAAATAGATGCATGAAGTCCAAAATACCATAAATATATTAGACCAATTTAATTAATTGTGCTTAGTTTTATATGATAGCCTTTATATACAATTATACACAAATAAGCCCACTTGTTTGATTAAAAAAACCTTACCTATGGGAGTTTGAAGGATTGTTTTGTCTTTGAATGTTTGGTAAAAGCACAAAGTGTTTAAAGTATTAGTATATAGGTTGTTAATATTGAAAAGATCTTTTAAGCAAAAGGTTTTGTTTTTCCAATTCTGTACAAAAATTGTAGAAGACTCACATTTTATTATGAATTCATATTAAACTAGTAATCCATATTTATGTTTGTAGTAACTTTTTTTATTTCTTGTCAATAATAATATAAGGATTTGCTCCTTTGTCATAGTTGTTAATAAATCCATCTTTCTTTCTTTTGCTTTTTGTTATCTGACGTTCGAGAACATTTTAAGGTCACTCTAAAACGATAACTAAACGTAATTCCTCGATAGATTTAAGTCAACAAAGTTTATAATAATTCCATTGACAACAAACACTTTTGAGTTTTCCATATAAGAAAACACAAAGATCTCATTAAGAAATTACATTTAGTTTTTTAGATTTCAGTTGAAAAATAATGACGAAAGAAACATAATATATACATAACTAAACAAATGTTGTTTATATAACTATTCAATTAAACTCCTAAACTTAATCAAACAAAATTTAAACTCCTAAACTTGAATTGATATTTTATAATAATTATTTTAAATTATTAATCTAATTTAAAATTCATTAATTTCAATATAAGTTTAAGAGATAAATTAACACATTAATAACATTTTATTAATTTACATATGATATTCATAGTACGTGTTTTTCATCATTATTTTTAACCTACCTTGAAAGAAAATTTTTTTAAAGAAAAGAAATTATGAAAATAAGAACTGAAAGTATAAACCTCGGACCAAGAATAAACATTCGAGCATGTATTTATATATTAAATGATGATAAGGCCTTATGATGTAAGACAAGGAATGCAGCTATTTTCTTAGTTTCTGGGCAACTACTTGCTCCAGGCCGTGTTAATACCAGGCCATCAGAAAATGTCTCTTCCCTGTGTATGCATCCGCTCCAAAATAGGCTCTACAAAGTGGGACAAAGATTATCACTATTCATCCTATATTCCACAACCAAAAATTTTGTCAATGTCGCTAATTAGAACTCTGACTCACTTTTCTGTACAAGATACTGCATGCTTCCAAAGGCAGAAATATTCCTTATGGAACCAATACTTGCACCAAGCTCAGCTTTCATCTCATCATGTAGGTAGTGTTCTCAGTAAGTGCAATGCTCGCTTCCACTGTGGCTTCTCTGATAGTATGATTCTTCTCAACACTGGCACTGCTCCAGCAGCTAAAATGGCTGGATGATTTTCGTTGTCCATGCTCAGATTATATAGTATCGACAGGGCAGCTTCGACAGCCCTCTCACTCCCTCCTTCTACTAGTCTAACCAATGGATATATTGCACCCTCAGAAGCAACAGTGGTAGTCGCATCTACCACTCCCTCTGAAATTATTCTGCTGAGTTCTACAACTGCAGCTTCCTGTGCTTCAATAGAGAAAGATTTCATCTGCTCTATCAGCCTTGGGATTGTCTCATAAAGAATTACTTCCATGTTGATGGGACTCTCAGATTCTACATTAGAACTATAGGAGCCAAGTTTGGCCAGGCATGCAGCCACCCAATCTTTGTAATGAAGCGGGATGCTTGATTTTAGGATTTGTCGGAGTAGTGTGCTGAAATAAGAAGAGTTTATAGCATTGCGAAACTGCTCAAAATCAAGAAGCTTTGTCAGTAACCGTGATGCTGCAGATACTGCAAGACCAGCTTCTTCAGTTTGAAGAGCATATAATTCTGGGTGCTGTATATTGAAATCAGAATCCATTTCTGCCATAAATCAAGAGCACAAAATATAAAAGCTATCAAAAAATTATAATTGCAATATAATAATTTAGTAAAATATGTTAAAAAAAACAAATGATCAAAGAACTGAATAAAATCCCACTTTCTAGTTCAAATATGTGATTATTTAGGCACTGAAAACAAACCTTTCACTGTCAAAGTTCTAACACAACTTTGCTTTCCAGCCAAACATGGTAATTGGAAAACAAGTTATTAGCTGTTTTTCCCAAGTTACAAAAGCTTTAGAATAACATCACCTATCATTGCTACTCAAGCATAAAACTAATCTCATGACTCAAAAAAGATCAACAGACAAAAGCCTGATTCAACACCAACCCAAACTTAAACACAGTTCTTTCAACTTTTGCATAGTTTAAAAGATAATGCATGTCATTATTTAGGTTAAGTCAGAGAATCATCAGCAATACCACTCAACATTCTTTGATTAAAAATTGCATCTAGGCCAGAACTGATATTTGACAATAGGATTGTGTCCATGCTCGCATCACTAATTGCCAAAAACTCGAGGATAGAAGCTGCATTCCTTTGTATATGTGGGGAAGAACTCTTCATAATGCCAACAAGAGAAGCAATGAGAACAGGGTCTGTCACAACTTGACTACAAGCATTTGCAAGACAAGCAGACAATCAACATGAGCATAAACATTCCAGTGGTTAAGAAAAGATGTACGTGTGAAAATTGGTCAACAGTGATAGTAAAAATCTGTTATTAACAAGATCAAATCACGAAGATAACCTCTCATTTGAGTTTAATAGTGGTGCATTATCTATAATTGTGGTGGTTCCACCTCCTGCAGCATCCAATTCTTTCCTAGAGCCATTAACTGGTTCATTGTAAAACTGAAATCCATCATAAAACCCAGTAAGCCTATGGTAAACAATTGATTCACAATATGCTTGAGAAGTAACAGACAAACCTTTTCTTTCATTTCCTTACTAGGGTCTAACATTCGAGCTAGTAAATTCAAGGCCTGTATTGCAGCAACAATTATCAGGACAAAGCAACCAAGGATCATCTAAGCTCAGCAATAAAAGGTTTAAAAGGAATCAATGGTTAAGGAATAGAAAGGAATGACCTTTTCCTTCATGCTTTCAGAGACATCGGAGTTTTTTAATATGTTACACAAGGAAGAAACAATTCCTTCAGCTTCAATAATCCGACAAATATGAGTGCTGCAAATTTTAGAGCAATATCTCATGTTAAGCAGTCAAATATCAATAAATTGCTTTGGAAGGAAAATAACATTTTTGGGACACAAAAGCACAGGGCTGAATCGTGTATTAGCGTGACTGTACAACACATGGGCCATATGATAGTAGAGAAACAAAATAAACCTCCTAGATGATTTGACAAGTGTGTCCAGGCTACACCTTTGTTAATATTCCCCAACTATCTATCTACAGGAAATAAGACAACATTGCTTTGCTAGTTTCACCTTTCTGTACAACCTTTCACTCTAAGTACAACTGATGAAGCTAAACACTTTATCTTGTACACTATATACAAGTTAAGGATTCCACATTCTACAAAATAGGAGATCAAAATTTACGGAGCAAACAAAATTGCACGTCATATGATTTAACATAGCAATGACACTTCGTGCAACCCCTACTGCAACTGTTGCTGTGCAGGTGAACCTTGAAGCTGTGATTTGCACACCTTAACAAAATAGCTGAAGCATAAATGCCTAGTTTCTATGTAATACTGGAACCTAAATACTTATTGACATTGAAACGAATGACAGTACCTCATGGACAACCTCTCTAAAGCAACAATAACTGAAAGTTTGATAGAATCATTATGATGGTCTAGGAGTCGAACTAGATGGCTGACAGCTCCAGCTTCCTTAAATGAATTCCGCATATGTTCATTGATAGACGAATCAGCAATAGCCTCTGCAGCTCTTGATATGGCTGACTCATCTTCAAGTTCAAGAATCAAAACCAATCGAGCTACACCATCAATCCATGGCAAAAGTGTAAATTTTCGTTTAGTGGATGATTCAGTTTGAGATGATTTGGCATCTTCCACTTCAATAGCCCCAGAACGAGCAAGAAATTGTTGCTTAGACCTTCCAATTATAGCTTTCATCTTGGCTTCCCCAACATTTGTGCTATTATCATCAATATTTAAACCAAGGAGAAGTTCCGAAGCACCAAATCTTGAAGGGCCCTTTAATGTACGTTCAATCCTTGTACCATCTGGAAAATTAGGCCATGAATGCAAGGCAGGAGTTAAGGTCTCATAGGCAACTGAACCAATCAGAGGGACGGGAACAAGACCCTCCTCTATGATAAGTATCCTATAATACTCATTCTTAGCAAATTCAACAAGAGCATTTCTTGCTTCCTTCCTAATGATTTTAGATTCTTCTTCGACTTCTGCTTTCAAGAAAACTGCCTGCATTTAGACATTAGACTACTTAATATGTAAGAAAAAGCATCAATTGACAACAAAAGTTGAGATAGGTTAGTAACACTAAAAAGGTCCATATCGAGGCTTCTCCACGTGATTTCCTAATTGACAGTCTCTCAACTGAAGTACTATTAAAGGAGCATCTACAAGTTCAAGTTTTCCAAATCAACTTGAGAGAATGCTCATAAACAAACGTCCCTTTGCCAAGAAATACTAATGCCAATTAAACCATATAAATAAAGTTTTAGGAAGTTCAAAAAGCATGTAATGCTCAATTTCATGTTCTTTTGTTTTATAACAGATATATAAAGTGAATTCACAACTCAAGACACCATAAAATAACCATTAAAAGCTTCCAGTTCATGAATTTCGACAGCCAAGGTACCACAGAAATGCAGACTTTCCTGACTAAATGACATAATAATTCCAACGAGAAACTAAACCCTTAAGACAATGAGGTCACAAACTTGAAATGCAGAGCAAGAATGGTCGTCATGTATTAAAGGTACTGACTGAAGCGAGCTTGGTTGTCCTCATGAAAACAACTTTAGAGTTCATTAAGATGCCCTCATTTGTTTGACCAGAAGCAAAAGGAATTCAAGTTTATTTTTTTATTATGTATCCTGTTTTCTAAAACTAAGACCGAACATATATCAGAGAAAGCCAGCAAATTGGTATTTGACTATGCAGGTGTCATGTTCAAGTCAAGGGATTAGGCACATCCCAGACCATGTGATAACAGTCTTGTTGCACTAAAATACCCCGTTGTCTTTTGTTAAGCTTATCATTCATTTACTTTATTATCCATGAATACAGTGGTTAGTTTATACGAGGAAGAAGAAGACAGGCTGTAAGCAATAGTGAGATAGCTAGATATTGATATATTTTAGTGATTCAGGTTGTTAGCAGGAGATATCTATTCCTTAGAAGTTTGTTAGGATAAGTAGATATAAAATAATAGTCTATGGGGAAGTGGAGTAGGCTTTTAGATTGGAAATAATTCTCGGAAGATTTCTTGAGATTATAAGGGGGTTTTCCCTTGTGAAGAAGGTTCTTCCTTCTTGTTTCGGAATAATACTGAGCTATTGCTCTCTACCTAGAGCTATTTAACACACGGGCACATTAAGTTGAATTGTTAGCTAACAATTTGGTCCGACTTTCCGGATCGATGGAGGCATGTGTAGGAAAGTTGGAACACTCTATTGCCAAAATCGAGAAAACCATGGGGGAGCAAGTTGCAGACTTGACAGAAGTCAAGAACAACAAGGGTTGTTTGGAAGCCATCTTGACTCACTTGATGCAACGACAAGGGTCAAGCGACAAAGCATCCTCGGAGGCTAGCAAAGAGGAGGACGTTGAAGGCGATAAGGATCACGAGAGTCGCTGAATTGTCCATTTTCGACGGAACAGATCCATTGGGTTGGGTCGCTCGAGCGGATAAATTTTTTGAGGTCCACCGCGTTAAGGAAGAAGAAAAGATGCGACTAACCTTCATCAACATGGAGGCGGCTGCGGTGCACTGATTTTGCTTCCTGCACAAGAAGGGTCCGATGTTAACATGGAACACGCTGATTCCCACTCTGTGGCAGCGTTTTGGAGAAGGTAGTCAACGTTTATGAAACACTAACTTCCATGCAACAAGTTGGTTCAATGGAGGAATATTTGCGAGCGTTCGAAATGTTGGTGGCACAAATACCTGACACTTCGGAGGAGTAGTTGTTAGGATAATTTTTGGGTGGCCTCAAACCAAAAGTGAGGTGTCGAGTCCGATCAATGCGACCCACTACAGTCTTACGAGCAATGGAAATTGCTCACGATATTGAGGATGAATTGTAGGTGATTTATGGAAGAATTCTTCCATTATTGCCAATTTTACAAATCCCGTACAGACACACGGTAGTATAGTTTCCAAAGTTCAAGGAATAACGACCATTGGAGGGTCTGTTCGCGGGATAGCGAGCAATGATTCGGGCAAGGTCACTGGAGGAATGGAGCGGAAAACCTACAACCTTAACTGTAGTGGGTCATCTGGGGGGTCTAATTCTCAGAATGGGACTTACGTGAACACAGGGTCACGCAACAATCACAGGACCAGGCAGCTCCCCTACCCAAATTTTTTAAAGAGGAAGGAGGAAGGGAGGTGTTTTCATTGTGGATTGCCTTTTGGTCCAGGGCATAAATGCTCGGAGAAAAGTTTAAGAGTGACCCTTTTAGGAGGAGATGAAGATGTGGTTTCGGATGTAGAAGAAGGTCTGGACTGTTAGGATCTTCAGGAGAGAGAGAGAGGATTATTCTAGAGGAAGGATTTAGGTATCAGCTGAGGTAGCTAGGTAGTTATAACAGAATGTACCTAGGGAGGTTATAAAGAGGGGAAAGGAGAAGAGAGAGATAGGCAGAACAAAAGATAGAAATATAGGCAGAGAGAATTCAATTCTCCCTGAGGAGCAGCCATTGCTCTGGTTAGGAGCAGCCATTGCTCTGGTTAGTGAGTGATCTTCGGATTACCACTGGTTTACTATAAATAATATACTAGTCTCTAGCTTATTAAGTTAGAGGTTCCTAACAGACTCTCTCTCTCACTCTAGCTGATTTCTCTCACTCTAGTTCTCTTTGATTATTTGTTAATTCCAACAGTTTCAAGGGAAGTACGTAGCCATCAGCGACACTTTGAGAAGAATAGCATAGAAATTCAAGGAAAGGCACAAGAATCAAGGAAAAATAATAAGAAGATGGGAGTTGGAGATGAGCTAAGAAAGTTGTTTTTTGTAGGAGCAAAGTGGGTGTAGTCCGAATGGGCATAAAAAAAAGTAACCATGTCGTATTTAAACTAATATTAAATTGCCTTTTTATTTTAAACAATTTACTTTAAAGAAAACACGTGGACACTGATGTGGACACATCCAGTTCAGGTGACATTCCACATATAAGTTCACCTAGCAGTAGGAGTTTGTTGACCCCTAAAAGCTATATTTGAGATAAATTAAACTACTATAAGAAGAGAAATAAAGAGAAAGAATCCAGTATTGACAAATGCTAAGTTCAAATTTCTATAGAATCCCTAATAATGCAGAGCACTTCTCTAAGATGGAAGAAAAATAAAGTGAAGGAAATCCAGTCATACTTGTTACCAAGAAGGAAGCGTCCACTGCTAAGTGTGATTCTATCTCTGATACCCAACTCCTTGTACCTTTGTTCCCTTTCCTGATTAACAATATAAAAAGTTAATAATTGTAAATGTGTGCACGGGCGCATATGACATGCAAAAAGAAATACAATCAGTTTGATGCTTCACTAAAAGTTCCAAATGAACATAACGAGTGGGCAGCAGACATTTAGATGGAAATTATTTATATGCAGCTTAGTATATACATTTAACTTTAATTGTTCATACTTGAATATTCTACAGAAAACTTGCAAAAGAGGAAGTGACAGCAGACTTGAGGCCTTAAAATGCAATAAAATTGCATTACTGGCAATCATACTTTTATTTAGTGAAGTAACTCAAATGATACTAACCTTTTTTGAAAATGCTGCAAATGGATTTATGTCATCTTCATATATCTTCTTGTACTTAGACTCAACATCCGAGATAAAACCACTTTCTAGATCCTCGTTGTGCTGAAATTCATCATATGGCGGGCAAAAGTTCTCATAGACCCAAAGCAATTAGGAAATACAATCTCAATTAGAAAATGGAAATCCAAATAAAACACCTTCTTCGATCCTCTTGAAACTACTTTTTCATGATTGTAGTCCTGCACATAACGTATTTTTCCGTATAGTTTGACGTTGTCAGCGTTTGTTTTCTCCAAATCCGCCGTTAGTTGACCTATCCTCTCCTTCAACTGCCTTATCTCCTACAAATTTTAAGGTTTTCACTTTTATCCCCAAGCTTATGATCTATCCAGATGAATACGCACTGTGACACACAGAATATGCAATCCATATAACAACAGCAGAATGACATTACCTCTTCTGTCTCTCGCAATCGTGCCCTAAATCGATCTCTTTGATTGCATATAACCTTAAGCATTGAGCTTTGATCTTGTTCCGAGGAAACATGTTTATGCTCTACATGCTGCACTGCAAGCTAAGTAACAAATTGAAGTATTCAGAGAAGAAATGGAACTCAGGAAAAAGAAATTTTGTAGAGTTCGAATAAACATTGAAGACTATTCCAAAGCTAAACACCACTGTCAACACAAAACTTTGAATGCAATATGGACATGGAAATTGTAAGGGAAACAAAAATTATTTGATAAGAGTATATGAACAGTGTAGCAAATGATAGTATCACTTCTTAAAGTTACTGCTTGACCAATGTTTTTATCAGCATCTTTTCTATCAGCACTGTACCAGCATATATTTAACCTTCCCACAATTTTATTGAAAAGTCTAGGCAAACAGGTAACGGGACCCAGCTACATGTGAATCACAAAAGTAATAAAAGAACTGTGGCCCTAATTTACTTCTTAAAACTTTGTCACTGGAGCATATACATGATTGCTGACTTTGTTGCCGATGTGAATGATAGCAAAAGAGATTTACCTCAGATTGCTCTGCACCTCCAGACTCTGAAAGATCCCAATCATCAAATAGACTGCCTTTTCGATCTTTAGAGTTATACCCCTGCATCAAGTAAAAGAATTGAATTGAAATTTGTACAGTTCATTTGTAGTGATGTGTTATTCCTATTTGGTTTATTTCTTTGTCTTAGTTATTCATTTTCCTTTTTGCATGTAGGGTGTACGATTTTGAGGGTAGTTTTTCTTTTTCCTTTTTTTTTTGGCATGTTGTGCACAGAATATGCATAATAAGATGCCATGATGGAATAGGGTTTCATAATTATTTGCCTGCTTATTTTTCAGGAAAACTGTATGTGTGCAGGCAAATAAACGTGATCGCGAACATTAATGTGTAAGAAATTTGCACTTTGGTTCAACAAATCATTTTTTAGGGTTGGTGTGGAAGATGCAATTGTGGGGAAGAAATATGTAAGAAAATCGGACAAAGTAAGGGAGTGATCGAAGGTTAACAGATTGGTAAGTTTGTTTTGCAAGTATTTTTCTTTCCGTCACTACTATTTAGCAAAAGTTTATAATTTAAAAAATTTTGTTTTAATAGGAGACTAAATTAGATGGATTCTATTCTAGTTAGGATAATTATTAAATTATATGGATCCTAAATCTATATAATAAGTCCTAATAACTCTCACTGTTACATCTACACTTAAAGGGCATATTTCTATTCAATACGACAGTCAAAAACTTTAGCAAAAAATCTAGAGGGTCTGTCAAGGATGGCTCTTTTTCTTTTCGTTCAGCATAGGCAAGTCTGGGAAGGAATTGAACATCAGTAAAGGAGGAGGACAAGACTTTACCAAATCCTATGCTAAGTCCCACATCAATTTGGTACCAGAGCCACCGGTGATGGATGACTCGTTTGATCTGTCAAATAAAGTAGATGTGTTTATGAAACAACTGGAGCAGCAATTGGCAAGGGTAAAAGAATGGCAGAATGCTCAGTTTGTGGAGCTATTGCGGGCTATTCACATACGAGATTAGCAGGGGAAGGCTGGCAGCGGCAACCACAACGACACAAAGAGGAGGGTCGACAAAGTGTGGGCCAACAGTTTTAGGCACTCTTCCTAGGCATTCTAAATTAAAATTCCCGACATATGATGGTTCTAATGACCCTCTTGTTTGCATTTACAAGGTTAAGCAGTTCCTCAGGAACCAACAGACAGACCCTGGAAGAGGAGAAAGTGAGGCTGGCAGCATTCCATCTTAATGGAGAGGCACAATTGTGGTTTTTTAAGGTGGAGCATGAGGAACCGGGTATGGAATGGGAACCCTTCAAGGAATAATGTCACGTATGGTTTGGGCCTCCCATGAGTCTTAACCCTTTGGGTGGATTAACTAACTTGAAGCAGTCTGGGACAGTAGAGTACCAGAGAGAACTTTAGACTTTGTTAGTGCGCAAAACAAAGTTTAGAACATGGCAGCAGGTTGGGTTGTTTACTGCTGGGCCATGGAAGGCCTTCAGCTGGAAGTGGAGCTACAACAGCTAAACAGCCTAGGGGCTGCCATGAAACTTGGCCCGTGCACATAAAGGAGGTTGAGAAGTACTCCAGTTGCAATAGGAGGGAGCCGCAAGGCTGCCACTTCCTGGAACAACTCGAGGGCTGTGTCAGAAAATTCTGTAGGAGGAAAAGGGAGTCGGGGGTGCAACATTTTTGAATAAGTTAAACAAGGAAGAGATGGATTCACCACAGGCAAAGGAACTTCAATTGTGAAGAAGCATCCTATTGCGGACATAAATGTAAGAAGTTCTGGGTAGAATTGCTAGAATCTGAAGAAGAGGATGGAGGAGGGCCAGGATACATGGAGTTATCTTGAGTTTTGAGCTTGAGGAGAAGCTCTTCGTTCAGAAAGGGAGAAATGATGTGAAAAATGCATGTGGTGGGAAGAAATATGCAAGAAGATTGGCTGAAGGGAAAAGAGTGATCAAAGGGTAACAGATTGGGTGTTTGTTTTGCAAGTAATTTTCGTTCCCGCACAACTATTTAAAAAAGGTTTAATATTTTAGAAGTTTTGTTTTAATATGAGACTAAATAAAGGAATCCTATCCCAGATATGATAATTTCCAAATTAAACAATTCCCAATAACATTTAAAGGGCATATTTCTATTGAATAAGAAATTCAGAAACTTGGGCAGAACCTACAGAGGGTCTGTCCTCTTACATTTCATTCAGCATAGGCAAGTCTAGGTAAGGAGCGAACATAAATAAAGGGGGAGGAGAGGACTTTCCTGTGAGTTGGCATTGACTAGATCCCACATCAAGGGTCTATTAACTATCTAACACAAGCAACACACTGACTTAGGGCAAATCATGTCTGATGCCAGAAGAGTCTAATGATATGAATGCAAGGGAACAAGATTATGCCTTGCACGGGTGCTTTGACATAGACTAACCTGGAAGAGTTATCATAAACTTGCAAAGATATGATATGACAAAAGCATGCATCACCCTATATTGCACCTAGTATTCGATACCGTCCAAAAGTATTTAATTCAATCCTTTAGAGTATTTGTTACCATCCAAAAGTATACAATTCAAACCTTTAGTATATCATCCTCCAACTTTTGTATCAACTTCTGTTGTTCGTTAACCTTTGCATTAAGCTGTGCTATCTTGTCCTCATCCGTTTGTAGCAAAGTTGCTTTCTCAGAAAGTTTGACCTGAGACACAATAAAAATTTAAATAGTACCATTTATCAAAAGCATTCACAGCAGCAAGATATTCTAAGCATTACTACCATAAGCCTGAAAATATGATGGATTAATAGTTTAAATCTTATAGGTTTAAGAGGAAAAAGGACACAGGAAAAAGAAAAAAGAAAAAAGAAAACTATAAAATGACTGACTACATCAAAGGCAACTTGATCAGACTAGATGCCAATTTACATCCAAATGCATGTCTGGTTGGAAACTTGGAAAAAAAGAGCCAAATTCAAAATGTAATGCAGGAAATATCACATACCTTTAACTGTGTCAGTTCATGCTCCATTTTTCGATTTTTGTCAAGTAGAAGAGACTCCATCTTGGTCAACTCTTCCCCACTAGTAGCAGCTTCCCAATCTTCAGCTTCAATAGAATTATAACCCACAGCCTGCACCACACAAAATGAAAACATCATGCGGTTGAGAAAATTGTGACAACCCAAGCACACCTAAATGTGAGATCTGTTTTCAAGCTCTATTTAAAATTAAAACTAAAGAAGGGAACATAAAATATCCATTCACCTCTAATTTCAAGTCTAAACTGGTTTTTAAGCATGTATTGCTAAAGAGTAGAAATTGATCAGGCCAGAAAGCTATTTTTAACACCACAGCTAAAGATTTATGGCTTAAATCGTTCAAAGTACAAATCAGGAAGGTTATCTTCAGGTCCAACCAGAAATAGGAATAACATATTTTTCCAGCATATTTCTCCAAATGAAAAAAAAAAAATTAGCTTAAACATGGGCCTCGAGCAGTACTTTACATCATTAGAGTTTGTTATGATATAATAATGAGTAGTTGGATATTAGTTATTAGTCCCATAATGAAAAGGGATATGTTAATGGTTTGACTAGTTCTTGTACAAAGCACGTTAACACCAAATATCAATTCATCAATACTTACAAATCGCATAAAGATCAAATTCTAGCACTTAAATCCTGTTTAATTTCAGCTACTGTAGAATAGTTAGAGAACCCACAGAGGGAAAAAACCTCTTAAAAAGACTCATAGATTTAAAACCCTCTACGCAGATGTCAATCAGCAATGGTAAAAAAGAAAATGGAAACCAGGAACCCAAAATCCCCGGCAACCAAAACCCCCCTTTTCCTTGATTTCTTTAATTGTTATAGTTGAAGCTCCAAACCATGCTTCCAGTATAAATAAAACTGTAGCAAGAACATCCTTGAATTTAATCATATCAATAGAATTTACGAGGCTGAGAAAAGCTATGAGGAGTAACACCAGAATGAAAACTCATATCCACATCCTGTTAATCATGAGAGAAGAATAAACAGTACCTGAAAGATTTTAACTTTTTTACGCAAGTCATCGACTAATTTTGAAGTTGGCCTTGCTTGAAGCTCTTTCTTCATCTCCTCAAGAGCAACATCCTACATAGCCAAAAAAGAAGTAGCATTAATAAGCAAATATAGAACAGACTATGCCCAAAACACATTCCAAGTCAAATAAATTGGATAGAAACTAAGCAAATAATATAAAACCATTAAGTTTTTTCTTTATGTATGATATCCAACACCAAAGAGAAAGCATTATCCCGAAGGAACAAATTTGGAAAAGCAAAACTGGCAGTTGTGTGTCACTTAAGCGGATGCACAAGGCCGGATGATATGGACACAAGTCACCCAGGGTGATATTCATCCCATCCAGCTTCTCAAACCACTCTCTGAGCATATGAGCATGCACTTGCAATGATCATATGCATGCACACACAGAAATGCAGGTAAGAGTACCATCAACAGATACCATGCTTGAGATAACAGCAGTACACAGACAAATATTTGATGATGCAGCTAGCTCATGCTGTAAGAACACTAATCTTGGACAAGTGCCAAATAGACTACTCTTGGACGAGTGCCAGATAGATATAATTACAAAGCCAAACCCTTTTAAAATCTTTGTTCAAGCTGGTAAACCATTACAAGGCCTAGTTAATTTTCATTTCCTATTTTTGTTTTTTTTAATAAAAATAAAAAACCTGTTTATTTGTTAATATTAATATAGTTATAATTTTATAATTGAATAATAGTTAAATATTAGATAAAACTTAGACATAAATAAATTTTATGAATTAATTAACTAAATAATTTTATTTTTATCTCTTAT
>JANKYE010000010.1:10936941-10951286 GCA_032467995.1 Erythroxylum dillonii
TGGGCTCTTCTCTTAACCTTTAAGTGAAAGAAGAAAAATAAAGAAACACTTAAAAGCACCTATCTGAGACATGGATCTGGGTCAGTTTTCATTCCTAAATCCAAGTAGCATAAGCTCTCTCGAACTATAACAAAAGATTTAGGAAATGGAAACAATAAGAAAACCTGTGCTTCATGTCCCTTTAGCTCTTCTAGGAGTTGGGATGTTTGCTTGTCCCAAACAATAACAGACTGATCATCAGATCCAGAAACTACCTTCCCACGGTCTGAACTTATGGAACGAACAGTTCTGCACAGACAGCAACACAATAAAATGCGAGACATCAAAAGGGGTTGCAGCAAGGAGGAATAACCATCAACTGCCTTTGACATCAGCAAATACGTAATAGAAAATATATAAGCTTTTTCAGACCTAGAGTGTCCCTTTAAAGTTGCCCGAAGTTCAGAACCACGCATACTAGGATCCCAGATCTTGACCTGCCTCCAATCACTAAATATTAATTATTTTGTATACAAACAGAATTGCTGTAATGTTTTGAACTTTCCCAATTTGTATGACTTATTAGTCCCAGCATATAACCATGGAAAGGATATGAGATAAAGTGAAATTAACCAGCCCAAAATGGGTGATTTGTGATTAAACAAGTCTGGTATTAATCATAGATGTAAAAGGGCCACATAATTCAGTGTTCTAAGAAATCCTTGAAAGATAACATAAAGCATGGACCTGACATCAAACTTTGAAAATTGACACTTTCGTGAAGTACCATACTAAGTTATGCAGAACAATTAAACAAGTAACATTACCATGCAGTCCGTGCTGCCACTGATAAAGAATCCTGCATCTTCACGATCACCCACTAGATCCCATACCTCCCTTCTAGTTACACAATGTAAAGCAGTAACTGCACCGCTGTGACCCCTAAGTATGCGAACATTTGTTTGAAGTTTCTTTTGCCCAGAGGCAGACAAATCTTGTTTATGAGCCAGCCCATCAGAAGTCCACTTACGGACACGACCAAAAGAATTTACTTTATTTGCTTTTGATGAGTCTCTACTAAACATGCTTTGAACCCAGCTCCTACCAATAACAGAAGCCTCAGCAGGTTGCTGACCCTCATCCTTAGCATCTTTTGGACGAGGGGATGACAATCCATGAGATGAAATTGATTGCGGCTTCACAGCTGCAATTCCCCAGTAACCAATACGAAGTTGTTGAATGTGTGATAAAAATCCTCGAAGTTTTATCTGAAACATCAACCAAAGAAAATTTCAGTTGAATATAATCTCAAGAAGAAGAAAACAAATGGAAAGAAATAAGAAGAATAGAAGAAATCTAGTGGATTGGTCAATTCTTGTTGGCATCACGAAGGTGGAAACATAGTTACAAAGATTTCTGAAAAGATATGTTAAAAAATTATTTACAGTGTCCCATGTCTTAGATTTAAACAACCTATTTAGCAACCGCTAGCCCACCTAAGTGCTTCAAGATTGCAGGTAAAACATAGAATAAACAAAAGTATAATGTACTGTTCCATTACTTCAAAAAGTATGCGAATAAGAAACATCAAACAATCATAGCTGAATTAACAAATGAGTCAAAACTTATACATGCGAACTAAGGCATGCAATTAGCATATATACATTCTCATTAAAGTAGGAAGAGGTCATTAAATTATATGCAACGTACAACTTCACATATTCAAGCCACTAAAACAGCCAGGAAAATGGAATAACATGTGGATTGTAACTGACAAAATATTACAGAATTCAACTTACAAGTTGCTTGTATCCAATATTGTTCTTCTCGGCTATTGTTTCTATCATGTACCATGCATCAGTATCAGGCAGTCCCAGGCCAGCCTTAACAATCAAGCAACATAAGATAGAAACAGGTAAGTTAAGCTCAAAGGTAAACAAAAAGGTGAGATAAAAGATGACAACACCACCATGTGTGATGCAACCAGGATCAATTGTGCTGTCACTAAAGCTGCATAGTTTGCTGACCTGACAACGGAATTCATGTACAAAGTAGGTTAGCTATCTCCTAGTAAACATTTGTGTACTGCACTGAATTGCAGTAAGTTCATATCTAGAAGTTGACATTAGACAAAACCTTCACTATGGAATACAAATGAATATGCCTTTTATGTACAAAAAATATGTGAAAAACCTGAATTAGTACTGAATACATAGAATTACTTTTCAGATAAGGAAAGTCAAAAGGCAGTGAAAAACATAATCATCTGCCTGACATTGATGTTATGCTATTTTCTGGTGACTCTAGGTTGTAACTATTGAAATTGGAAGGACCACAGAACAGTTACTCCCTCCCTGAGTAAATTTTTTATGCTAGATAAGTAAAAAAAGGAAATGGCTAACGGAGGCTAAGACTTCTATAGGAAGCATCTTCCAGAAAGCCAGAAGGAACTACAAGAGATGTCAAAGGAACTACAAGTTATAAACAATTTCCCTAGCCCTTTTCGTTCTTCCCAACATAACTTGTAGCGTTTGAACATAATTATATAACATGAAAGAGAATACAACAATCATTGAGATCATCATTTAAGGAACACCAAATTTTTACTACACTGTTTTTTCCATTATGTGTTTAAGCATTGAACAAACTAGATGGCCATTCTTCATACAACTTAGTTCTATGATCTACGCATAAACAAGAAGAATATACTAATGGAAAAACAATACATATAAGAATGGAATTGTGAATGCTGTGTAGGCTTACTTGTTAGAAGAATGCTCCATTAGAAAGTCAAAATATCCTTCCCAGAACCTTGCAATGCATTCTCTTCCAATGAGTAACAGTACAAAAATTGGGAAAGAAAAAGAGAGGATACAATGGGGCCAAAACAGAAGTGAGATGGGCTCAACTATATTATGCCAAGTATCTAAGAGATGGCCTAGCAGAAGAGAATATTCATATGGAGAGAAAACGTAAAGATAAGAGCTAAGTCAGCTGCGTCAATGAGTTTAATATTTAGACCTTAAAATGACAGAAATTAGGACAGATTAAACCAAAAGTTTATCTGTCTAATACAGAAGAGATAGTGAGTTGCATGGTCGGAAAATGAAACTTATGGTAGCAATCAAATCTTGTACAAATGCCATCATTCTTACCTTGTCTCCTCCCATATTGATAGAGAAATCAGGTGGCATTGTATATGGTCACAAACATTATTAGCATCCCTTTTGTACATCTCAGCAGAAACTTCAAGCGCATCTCTAATAGTTGAAATGTCATTCCGTGAGGTTGCACGACTAATTGCCGTTTTCAACTGAATCACATATGTCATGGGTTATTAACATACATAAAGGCCAGAAAAATAGAGCCAAGAAGCTCAAGAACATGGAAAAAAATTATAGCCAAACAAAAATTAATTTGCAGTAGATAAACATTAGAAGAAATTTAAAACCAAAGTTGACACCAAAGATCATAACTCAACTACCAACAAATCATACATCTTTTCAATCAACTTTTCAAAAGTATGCAAACCTTCCATTTCTAAACAAGAATTCTGTTTAACTCATCTCATGAACCATTACTTACCGATTTAACACCCTCAGTGACTTAAGAGATTTTATCTTCCTCACTACAAATATGCCACATATCTAGAAACATTTATTTTATTCATATTGGTCTTTGACATGGAAGACATGACAGTAAGGGAGCCTATTTGGATAACTTGGGCTTTCAAGTGTCCTCAGAACAAAGACACAACATATTCAAACTTGTAAACATTTTGACACCCCAAATTGCAAATAGCTAGCAGTATATTTCATCTATATGATTAGACATGATAAGAGTGGTGCTAAAATGAAGTAGAAGGAATTGCTTTGATATGAACAAAAAAGTTCAATATTTTTTAATTGCAAACATAGGATTTGCCTATAATATTTCACATGTCAAAGTTCAATCATAATGACGATCTTATAGTAGATAAAAAACATAGTTATGGCATTTTGCGTACCAATTCCTTCACTGCTATAAATTGCTCATCAGTCAGTTGACATTGCCAACCCTGCAAGAACAAAACCTGCCAAAGTTAGATAAACTCAGGGAATGCCATAGAATAAGCTGATGCCTTTGCTGGCAGAATACCGAGATTATGTGCTCCCTTATACATTCAACAAACCCACTACCACCAATTCCCTCTGCATCAGACTCAATCAAGGCTGCAATCCATCAGAAGATCATTGTGAGTACACTGAACCAAAAGAAAAAGAAAAAGGGCAGAGTGTTTTGTAACTGAGGGGCATCGGGCACCCGTCTAAAACATTTTCAACAAAAGGCATCATGTTAAATTTCCAATAAGAGATCTGATTTCTTGCAGAACAATACCAAGGATTGTTCCGTATTCAAATGACGAAAGGGGATCATCAGTAACTCCCAGTTTGAGAAGACGCAACCACAGTCCCTGTGACAGAATCAAGCAGAAATATTAACAAGAAAAGACGCAACCCCAATATTGCTGTCCACCAGATCTCTTTAATTTGTATTTAAAGCTAGAGAAGGAGAAAAAATATACAACAAATAAAAAGGGTAACAGTTTGATGCAAAGTCATTTATGGAAATATTGTAAACTGTTAACTGAAAGGAAAACTGCAGAGAAAATCTTCTTTGCTTGAAATTTGTAAGCATTCAAATGGTGCAGCTGAATTAAATTCAATAAGTTGAGTGACAAGGAAAACAATGCTACTTAGAATTTGTTAATGCCATAATTTTTACATCTAACTATTATTAAACGCTATTTATATTTTCCAAAGCCATATTTTTTATGCAAAATTACTATTCTCTTTTTCATTGCCAATCATAGAAAATATTTGCCAAAGCTATGGAAGACATTCCATCCATACATGTAAATTGACAGCAAAGACCATGAGTCCTTAACTTCTTTATGCATAGAGGATAGTTTATAGCTGAAGACAAAAGGCCATATTGTATGGCAAATTCAACAGCAAGACATTTTGTATGGATTCATAGGGAAACAAAGAAGAATTGAGTTCTACCTGCAGTTTAACTTTAATATCCAATACCATGCGATCCCTTTCGGCCTGTAAAATACAGCTATTATGGTCAAAAGCTAAGACTTCAATCTCTACAATTGTAATTGCACTATGATTGTGGTAAGAGGAACTTACAGCCCTCTCCATTGGACTAAGAGAGTCCTTGCCCACTTGTACAGATGGAGAGCTGGTTACATAATAGAGAATTATGATTGTTACAGTAAAGCAGAATTACAAGGCAATCAGTACAATAAGGAAGACATAGATAATATAAATTTGCAAAACATAAATACCCAGGAGTATGTTTTATGTACTCAAAAGCTCCACTGGCTGCTGCAAGAATTTGCTTCCTCTTCTCCTCTTGATCTTCTGATCTAATGTTTGAAGGAAACCTATCATATGTGTATTTAGCGCCAGATCCTGAAAAACCATAGGCCATACCTTAGCCTCATCTGAACATGTAATAGTATCAAATTAAATGCATAAGAAGCTGTTGGCAACAGTATATGAGGAGATTATTTAAGTAAATTAATAATTCCCATGTACTTTACGTATATATTAATACAATGATATAGAGTCAACTTAATTGACCTAATTCCCTAATTTACATGGTGAGCCTAAACCCTTAATTTTTTCCCTGTTTCCTTTATTCTTGCAGCCGCCTTCAGATATTGGAGATCGTTGTAGTGTCCATAGTGTTACGTATAAAAATGTAACCGTTTTCTATCAGAAGATATGAATGAATGAGTTTGTGTGTCTGTCTGTCTCTCTCTCTCTCTCCAAAGTTCTCTGTTCTCTCTTTGTGACTCTTCTCTTTCTCCTCCTCTCCCTCTCTCTCCTGTTCTTAATTTTATTTCATAACATTTGGTATCAGAGCTCTCGAATCTAGGAGACGCCATGGCTAAAGGTACAAGAAATGCAGAATTACGTAAGATGGAGGATAATTTGAAAGGATTGATAGAAAGAATGTTTTCAGAAATGAATAACATAATGGCAAAGGTAGAAAAAGAAATGACGACACTGAGAAACATGATGATACAAACGTTACAAAAAATAGGAAATCAGTTGGATTCAGTTGTCGATGTTTCAGAGAGTGCCGATGAAGCAACTGATCTGGGGATTGTTGGAGAGGATGCTTAGGATTTTGGGGATGCCATTTCAGTCCAACATCGGGTGTTAAAACTATCGTTGTTTTCCACAAAAACAACGCCCGGTTGGTGCTTGCTGGAGAAGAAACTTTGTTACTTGTTGGAATAATGAATCCTGGAGTAGTAGAAATTAATGTTACTGCAAGTAAGGCCAATGTTCATCTCCCTTTTGATCATCGAATGCTGGATCAGAACCTCACCGCTCAGGCCTTCTATAACGCAACAGTTCCAGGTCATGCTCAATCCACTTTTCCATATTACTTTGTTGTAAGCAAGTACTTGTAGCTTGGAACGTTCGATCTCGTCGGAACCATTATCTATGAGACAGACCAGCATCCCTACCAGAGTGTCTTTTATAATGGTACAATAGAAGTTGTTGAGTCGGGCGGCTTCCTAACCATGGACTCTGTCTTCCTTTTTACTCGCATATGGTTGTGTATTTTTTGTCCACTCTGTGAACCTCCTTGATCATAATTTTTGTTAAACCTTGTGATCAAGGTTTTCTAAAGGAGAAAGGATTGTTACGTATAAAAATGTAACCGTTTTCTATCAGAAGATATGAATGAATGAATGAGTTTGTGTGTGCGTCTCTCTCTCTCTTCAAAGTTCTCTGTTCTCTCTCTGTGACTCTTCTCTTTCTCCTCTTCCTCTCTCTTCTGTTCTTCATATTTACTAAACTAAACATGCACATTATATCTTTGGTCTAATGTGAAGGGGGTGTCGAGAGTAGTGTATAATTAGTAGGATTTTTTGTGGAAATTAATTATTCTTATGTACTTTCATGCATATATTCATACATTGGCAATTAAGGTCAGCTTTCATCCAATTCTCTAACTCAAAGAAGCAATTATCAACTACATATACCTGCCAATCCAGCATCTGGATCTGATACGGTTATAATCTCTGGCTCCACCGATGACCAAGGGAGAATAGAAGATGGGTTCTGACCCCTCCCAATAGCATCTTGCAACTTATCAAGAAGATTATTGTTATTATTTTCATCTGATCCTATGCATCTCTCAAGGTAATCCAAGAAACCATGAGAATCTAAAAACTGGGTTATCTGTCAAATTAAGGAAAGTAAAATGAGAACAAGGAATGTCAAGGGACTACATAAAATGCATGTGAAGAAGACATGAAACATTAAACAGTTTATACAAGCAGCCACATTGGTTTGTAACAAGTTCTTGAAAAAATTGATCAATCAGAAAGCAACATCACCATTGGATCTGCCGGTTGGTTAGTTGACCGTGACCGCTTCTTTAAAAATGCTTGGGTGTTAAAGTCATGACTTGCAGTATTTTCCTGATGATAGTCAAAATAAGGACAAATAAATTCAATTGGTATGAAGCTTAAACGATAATTTAGTACAATAACAACTTCAAAAAAGGATTACATACAATGAAATTGCGGTAGCCGCCTAAAATTGATGCAAAGAAGTTTAAAAATATTAACCTGTACATGACACAAAAATGTGAAAAATCTCAAGAAAATGTGCAATTAAATTACAATAAAAGCTCTTGTAATTGTATATTATTTCAGATAATAGCAAAACTAGTACCAACATATAATGACATTGATGCATATCAATGCCCTAGTTTGTGATGGCATAACTGAACATTATAAGTTTGATGTAACGATTGGTGGCTCCTTATATGATGCTGAAAGCTTTGCTCCCTTTGTCCTCTACTTTGATATTTATACTAGTAAAAGAAGCAATAACTAAAAAACAAAGTAATTTGAAAAGATTTGTCCATGATACTTGATACTAGAAAGGGTAAAATGTCCTGGAATTCCCTCAAATAATCAGCAAAAGGTTTGAGTTTTGTCTGGTTTCTCCAAAAATGACCCAGATATTGTAGAATTTCCTAAAAAAAGTTGACAATCATTAACTAATGCTACAGATGTAGAATGGAAAACATAGAAAGAAACTCAAAGTACCAAGCATGTCTTTATTTCTCTAACAATCAATTCAGTACACCACGTATATTTCTTACCAAAGAACTAATCATCTAAGACAATAAAAAGACTAAATCTAATGATCTGAATACCCAACTGAAGGAAAGCAATAAGTACTTATGAATATTTCAGATGCATCCAAGTATCACCTAAGTTGAAGGTCATGACCCTTATCCCACTTCTTGCTGCAACATTTTGTATACAATTCTGAAAAAGTAACTGGACCAGCCTTCATCTGATCTATGCCCACAACATTGGGATGCAAAAGCTCCAGTATTTCACCACGCAAAGAACTTAATTCTGGCTCTGGAATAGGCGGTATTTCTTCTGATGTGCTAATTTTGTTGTATTCCAGGTCCACAACAACCACCTATAAGGAATGAAAAAGCGAGTTAAATCACGGCTCAACAACTTGATCTTTAAAACCTAAAAGCACAAGCATAAACCAACAGGTCAATAGGTTGACCAGTAAAAACAGAAACAAGTCAGATGTGACATCATCCATTCACCAGTTGAGCATAAACCATAATGGCATAGTTAATAGCTATACAAAATGACAATCAAGGCAGAGTGGTCAAATGCACTACATTTGATGAGACCGAAATATATCTCCCACATTACACTTCACACTTTGAGATTTGTATTCCAACTGATCTTTTTCTTCTCTAATTGGTGTCACAACCATTTTACTCTTTATTATATCTAAATATAGGTTTGTTCTAGAAATGAGAATTTGTCAGCAACTTCAGGAGGACCTGATTGTTATCATAAGAAGCAACATCACAACTCAATCACCATGATCATTCCACACATTCCAAGGTTAGCTCAAGTTGACGGCACTTTAGGGCATCTCTTGGCTAAATCACAATAAAAGCTCCTGCTGGGAAATATTCAGCTGAATATTTCCTAAGATATTATTGACTCCTAAAAGTCAATAATATCAGATCAGATAACATGTATCAGATCTGATATTGAGTAAATATATTAGGAGATTATGTGTAGATATTAGAAGATTATGTACAGATACTAGTTTCCTAAATTAGCTAGCTCTATTTCTATATTTACATGTAATTGTGTCCTGATGAATATGAGAAAAAAAAAATACAACTGTTCAGTATTTCCGCAGCTCCTTTAGTAGAAACACAAAATGTTAGGATCTTCGGGAGAGAGAGAGAGAGAGGAATATTCCAGGGGAAGGACAGTGGTTAGCAGCTGAGGTGGCTAGTTTGTTAGGCATAACAGAATGTACGTAGTGAGGGGGGTATAAAGGGGTAGGCAGAAAATTAAGAGAGAAGATAGTGACAGAAGGTTTATCACCTTCTGAGGAGCTTATTCAGCTCTGGTTAGGAGCAAATCTGCTCTGGTTAGGGAGTAGTAGTATACTACTATTCGGTAGTGATAAACACTTTACCGATATATTGCAATATTATAGTAAAATCTTAGTGTTCTAAAGGAGGGAGTCCTAACACAAAAAGTAGGTGAGGAAGGCAATGAACACATAAACCAACAAAGTAGCCATTAGTGCATTCAAAATGGCAGAAATACTTGTCTACTGAAGTTGGAGCTTTGCATGTTATTTTACAGAATTTAAGAACTTGGCCTAGCTTTGTTTTACATGATGGCAAGTAAAATCAGAAGCAGCTCTAAAATTTTGTGAATATATCCTAATTTTGGAACTCTCTATAACCAGAAGAAAGAATGAACAAATGTTGTCAAAATTTTATGAAAATAACCATACATATAAAACATTGATCATAGAACAAGTGAAGCATTCCAAACTGAACATTAACTAAGTGGAACATAGACATAAATGCCATGAAGATTTTTAATTCACAAACAGAACTTACACCATCCATAGCCAGATTTGAAGTATCAACACCAGAATGGAGACCCATCATATATGGTGTAGGGGCATCAATGTAGTCTACTCCACTGTAAAATAGTAATGGAATGTAGACATGCTTCAGCAAAACAAAAATAAATTGATTAGAATATGGAATATTGAAGAAATCATCATGTCTAGAAAAAATTAAAGAGACATCAACAGTGATATCCAGCTGAGACAATAAAATGCTACTGGGAAAATTGAGACAATCTTATCATGTTATTCTAACTAGGAAAAGAAACATAGGAACCCATGGTATTAGTAACTTACCTGCCACCTAAAAGGATATATTAGATGGCAAATGGCCTCAGACACAAGAGTTAAAAGAGAATACCTGCACAATATTAAAAGATAGCAAAATTAGTAAACTACATCATTGTATAACTGAAGCCATTTAAGAACATAGGCTTCCTAACACAAGCAAATAGTTTGAGTTGCACTTAATATAAAAACAAATAGTACCACTCATTAATCTTCAGAAACCAACCCTACGAATAACCAATTTCAGTCCTCCTTTGGTTTTTGGGGAAACTCCAACTTAAAGATTAATTGTTCTGAAGATTAATGTTGCAAAGTTTTTCTAAAGCACTTTATCAAATTTGTTTCATATAATTATAACAGTATTAGAATTCTCTCAATTGTATTTGACAGAACTTTGTACTTTCTTCAAGCAAATACATTTATTTTGATTGAGATTTAGTATTTGAATATTTTACCATCCAATTTTAGAGTATTGGCATTAGCACGTATTTCCCTACTCTTATAAATAGATGGATTAAAACCTAGTCAATAACAAGTGACTTATCCTCTGCTTTTCTCTTCCACATTTACAAAATATGCATTTCCAAGGGGGGAAAAATAAAGTTTATTTAGAAGGAATGAAGAAATAAAATAAAAGCAAATATTAGATAATCAAACAATATTTAGCAGATATGTAGACACAAGTTGAGTACATGAAAGTGCAAAGAAAAGAATTGATGCTATATGTATCAAAAGATGTTGGAGACAGCTCTTCTCCCATGAAACAGTTAAATCTATCCTCTATTTGAATAACTCTCAATTTTCAAAGGTCAACTGGAAAAATGTACTTTAAAATAACCAAAGATCATCCCAATTATTTTCCTTTAGTTTATAAATACTTCTTCCCAATGCAATAGTAAATTAAACAAGCCGCCAAGTCTTATGACCAGGAACTAAGAAGTTCCATTTTGTTTCCTTTCTCTTCTTGTATTTTCTTTCACTTTTGTGTTTGTGCATGTGTGTGTATCATTTGGAGAATGAAAAGGCCATGGGGAAGCTTCACTTAGATACCCAAAAGGTTAAACTCATAGTGTCTCCAGATTAGATACGATACACAACTACTAGAACATACATATTGTCAAAAATTTGCTGCTGAGAGCCATGTGGCAGCTTAACAACAACTAGTTGCAGCAATAAAACCAAAATGCAAAATCCATAGTGCTGAAAGTGAAAGGTATACTTGTTGGACCGAAGCAAAATCCTCCTTTCAAGTAATACAGAAGTGAAAAGTTGGATTAAGTTGTCAACATCCAAGCACTGAACCAGTGGATGAAATGATATCTGCACATCATGACATGTTACATGTCATATATTAGTTTCTGAAGAAAAAATCACAAAATCCCAACTTTGTTGAAACGAGATCTGACTTGGATCACAAAGGAGAGATAGGGAGTTTTACATCAGCGTATGGGAATCCATCTTTTGGTGGAGCATCCACTGAAAGCAAAGAGTTCTCAATAGCAAATAAGACTCGATCCTTCCCAGGAGTAGGTATGGGCACATTGGATACCATATATGCTATGACTTCCCACAATGGCTTGCTGAAATTTTGCATAGTTGAGAAAATTAAATGCATCTAAAAGAAATAACATGGATTCGACTTTTTGATCTCGGTTGAAATAACAACATAAATATTTTCATACCAATATTTACAATGTTATAGCGACCACATGTTTATAGTCATCGGATATTTATGCAAAAGACCTTGGTCCACAGATGCCTACATTCAACCTATTACTAGAAAAATCATGAACATATGAACTTTCACATGTTGAAGATCATTACCTACTTCCATCGGTCGAAAAACATAGAGCATATGACTCTTCTAGTGCCGCTCGAAGGACTTCGAAACTAGGAGAGCGTGAAACAAGACAAATGCATTTGTCAGCAAATGAATTTGTTGGTATACGATAGGCCTCAGCAATATCCTCACTAACTGGATCTCGAAAAGCAATGCAACTAACATAAATTTTTGATCCATCACCCTCTGAAAAAATATAAAAAAGGACAAATAGCTGTTTGAACAATCATTTCATTAGAGAGATAAAATCCTCACGGAAGAAGATGAAAATTAAGAAATCATGTGCTAAACGTGACTTGTGGTCAAAGGCATATAGCTAATGTTGTCTTCAGGCTATTAAAAGCAATATGCATTCAGATTGAAATCAAACACTGAACGTTTCATTTTATCCTCCCCATTGCATTTTACTTTAGCCTTGGAAGAAGTTCTCTGTCCTAGACATATGCAACGCCATGCCCACATCAATGAGGCAATAAGTTGCAAACAAGTGAACAAATTAGATGAATTGAGTTCTCGTTAGCATTGATGAAAAAGGATAAACAACATTGGTTGCCAAGTTAATAGAAGTAATTACAACTAAACTTGTTCTAGAATGTAACAATTCTCAATAAAAAGAAAAGAATTAGGTGTAGGAAATTAGTTGATAGCTAGTAATGGTTATACTATCATTTACAAAGCTTATTCCTAATCTTCACAGTCTATTTTGGTTTTCCAACACTTCGTTGTCCATGGTTTTGTACCGTTGGGTATCCCTACCCATTTTTTTTCTCTTCTAGGGAGTGACCAAATTAATACACATGAGACTGGCATAGATTATTTCCAAAATTATTGCAAACTAACCAAACTCATTTTTCTTACTTAATTGTAGCAAGGATTTTTACAATCATTTTTATGATCCTCTCTATCACATAGGTTATTATTATCAATCACCAATGGCTCAATTATTTTTGTGAAGCTAGCACTCCTTGAAAAAGTTAATAGTGACTGAGCCTAGAAAAAATGTCTAGAACCCAATTCAAGATCATATAGGACGAACCTCTCCTTATAAGGGACATATAAAACAAAACCCATGCAAAGCATATAAGGAAGCTTTGCAAAGGACAGGCTATTTAGTTGTCCACATATTAACTACAAACTTAGAAGTATGTTCTCGTAACAAATGACACTAAAATGAGCTAAACCTCAGTTGGGCACTGATTTTGGTCTCAATGGTCCCAAAATTGGAGGTCATTACGCTCATTTTTCCTATTCCATTCCTACAAGTGAGGCCTTAACACCTTCCATGGTTAGATAAAGTTCATTATTGATTGCACTCAAAAAATATTAAAAAGGAAACGCATGTAATCAAACAAACTGCAAGTTAATCAAATTCAATTGAACTTGATCCTAGTTTGAAATAACCTACAAACAATCCCAATCTTTATTGCTCAAGAAGCCACAAACACATCAGAACAAACTAAACACAGAAATTCGAAGCACATAACAGAAGCACTTTTGTAAAATCTTTTACCAGTTAAAACAATAGGATAGCTCCGAGGGAACGTTGAGGAATCAAGAGAATCGTACCCCGACGAGTACAGCTCAACGCCAGCTGGAAGCACACACTGTGACATTGCGAAGTGATAATACTATGAGATCAGATCCACAAACAAATAACCACAATCCAATGCAACACCAAGTGAAGAATCACGAATTCAATGGAACAATGAGAGTGTGAAGACATACAGTTGGAAGCTGCGGAGGCGGTGGAGGGTAGAGTGAGTGATTGTCCGGAGGGTATTGGTCAAGAAGAGAAGGCAAGTACAGCAGTCTCATTCCATGAAACCCTTTGTTACCGTCAACAGTTCGGATCTCGGGTCCCAGACCGCACACCACGAAGTATTCGAAGATCCGAGCCATCTTGGACTTGGGTGTTTTTCACTTGGATCTATCAATGTCCCCCTCTAGTATTTGGTAGTCAGGAGTGGACGAGAGAAAGAAAGGCGGGGATGTAATTGAAGGATGCGTTTCAATTGCTCGAAAGGTGTTCGGTCAAATGCCGTGGAAAATTCTGCATTTTCATTCGACCAGAGAAAGAAATGAGAAGAACGGTAAAAGCTGGGGTTGGTCCGTGGGAATTTGATCGAAGTGGTTTAGATTTAGTTTAACTCGGCTTTTCAAATCTAATTAGAAACTTAGAATCGAAAAGTTTGTTCATTGAATTACTTTTTTAATTAATACTTAAAACTAAG
>JANKYE010000010.1:10960017-10970272 GCA_032467995.1 Erythroxylum dillonii
TCTTTATACATGAACAATCTCCAAAAAATTTCTTATTTAGTAGTCCTAACTTTCAAGATAGGTTCGGGGTCCAACAACTATATTATCACCTTTATTTAACATAAATTCACCTTCATTATACCTCAAATCTCAATCCAATTCATCCATGAAACAACCTATAACCTACAATTTTTATACATAAAAAACAAAACAGAAATCATCCATTCATGTATCATTTTCCAACACAACCTCATTCATCCCAATTTAACCATAATAAACCTTCTATTATAACATTCCAGAAAGATCAATCTTTCTCTTACTTGTCTAGCTTAAATTTCCACCTCAAAGATCAAGCTAATTCAGCTCTCCATACATGCAAAAATCTTCACAAATTCAAGGTGGGAATAGGTTGGTCTTAGTAACAAGAAGACAACAGAATGGAAGATAACGTGATATAGCTTTCTTGATGTAGGATTTTGTAAAGAGCTTTGAGTAAAGATGGTCGAAATTGAAGCAGAATTTCAGAGCTAAAGGAGCGTGTGAAATTCGGTGGTGAGGAAGAATGAAGGCAACAGAAATTATCCCTGCTGAAGCTTAACACATTGGGTGCTAGGTGTCACCTTTGTACATTGGAATTTGTCATCTTTGCATGCAATCCATTTATCCTATATATATGTTGCCACATGTCACATTTATACTAGGCCATTTGTCACTTAAGCCCAACAACCATTTTTCAATTAATTACCTATGCTAAATGTCACTTAATTATCTATGTCAAATGTCACTCAATTATAGGCTAAGTCATCCTAACTTTTCATGTATCGACTTGTCTTGCTATGTGACATTTTTCCTAGACTAAATGTGCATTTTAATTCATCAAATTTTCAATTATAACAATTTATTCCAGGTTATCAATTATAATCCATCAATTCTTGTCATTGGTAAACCAAAGTACAGCACATTAGAAATGTGCATTCATGTCACATTCATTTTAGTTTCATACCCTGGAATATGTCAATTAAGTGTAATTTGTCTAAATCACAATTCATATGTATATGCTAATTTTATGCATATGAAGACAATCATAAATCATGTCACAAATGTGCTAAATTCATTCTATATGATGCCATTCATATGACTCAATAGTCTAATGCTTTAAATCCTTCAGTAGTCTAAAAGACAGGATATTACATAAGTTCCTTATTACATTGAAGCTATCACCCTACATGCTTAGTGTATGACTCAACATATCATGAACGTACCTAAGTGCGGGATGTCATATGTTAGACGCCTTAGATTTTGCTCGAATTATAATTTAAATTCTCACTAATATTTCTCCAAAAGTGACAGGCATCCATTTGATACAAAAAATCAATTTGGAGGGTTGTGTAATCCACAAAGTCCTAATCGTAGAGCCCCATTATTACGGAGAAGTCCATATAACTCATCCTCTTTTACCTCTAAGCATCCTAAATTGGATTGTACTTAGTTAGTCCTAATGGTAGTGACCCTTTTTTCACAATAAACGTGGAACACATATCGAGTGTAAGCTCCTAATATATGAATTACAGGATCTTAAAGAATTGGGACTATGTTCTAACATTGATAAGCTCCCAAACTTGTTAGGCTAACTCGATTTACTCTGACATCTCCCAGTCTATACATCTACTAGTCCTAAATATCTTGTCTTAAAGCCTCTGTAATTGCACCTTGTGGGTCCCAGTATTAAAATGTAGCATTTCGTGTCGCTTTGACAGATGTGCAATTGTCTTTTACATTGGTGGTGCGCAAAATCCACTCGATTCTCTAGATATCCGTTTAACTCTTTTTTTTCCTTGGTACCTCCTTTGCCCTTCGTTGTTGTATTGCTTATGCTCTTCTTTTCATTATACCTAAAACGCAATAAAATTTAAGCATATAACAAATATCAATATGGAAAACAATTTTACCCTACACTTAATTCATACACTCACTATATTATGTAATTGCAAAAAGTGCATAACAAAAAATCAAATTCAAGTAAAAGCAATGAAATTAACAAAATAATTAGGAAATTCAACTAATGACAAAATTAATAACACAATCAAAATGTAATTAACAAACAAAATTATTCTACTTATGCAATTACTAAATGCACTTCCTATAATTTTTATAAAAAATTCCTATAATTTAAAATTAAATTAAACAATTAACTTTACAATACATACATAATTAAAACCTAAATCATGCATAGGACAAAATTGGTATGAAATTAAACTAATAAACACTAACTAATTACTAGAAAAACAACAAATTATGCTTAATCTTACAAAACCCATCATAATTTAAAACCTTGTGAGCAAAATTAATATTCCCAATTCAAATTCCATCCAATCCACGACACAATTCATCAAATTAATCTAATAATTCATAAGGAAAAGAATAAAATTCAACTTGAAATTGAAAGACAAGAAGAAAGTTAGGTACATATACCTTAAATTGAAGTAATTGCAAAAGCCTAATGACTTGGGAAAGAATAAACCCTATGATTTGCAAAAATACGCTAAATATCATAGCGTAATTTATGTCAAAAGCAAGAAAAATTCACTTGAGTGTGGCAAAATCACTTTAAAAGGCTGGGCTAGGTTTTAGGAGTACGGGCACAATAGAGGGGTGGCAAAAGAGAGGAAAAAAGAGAAAAAAAGAGAGAAGGTTATGGTTTTTAATGGGGTTCATGGACTTACATAATTAGTTACATGATTGTGTAACTGACTATGTCAGTCACTATCAATGTGTGACTACATACACGGATGTGTAAGTTGAAATGTTCCATAGGATTGAGCTACATATGCGTGTATGATGCCCCGTGTAACTCTTTGTGACAGTATGTGCAAATTTAAAATTTTCAAGAATGTACACAGTTGTGTCTACTGACTGAACTGTGTAAAACTAGTCAAAATGACATTTTTATATGTACATGCATGTACAAGGCCATTTATACCTAAACATTTATGAAAAATTTAAAAAAAAATTCACTTAAAGTCCAAAGATTCAAATAACACATACCAAAAACATGAAACTAGAAAAAATTAAATAAGTTTGCATACTTTCATTGTACCCTTCTTCATTGGCTTCCAAGGATACGTGACCTTCACCTCATCTTTCAAACGTTTGTTCTCCTCTTTATATCTCATAATTTTCATAGCATTAGGGAGCTCCATCTCTATCCAAACCTCCACGGAAAACCCTGACAAATCCTATTCTTTTTAATAAGGAAGTGTTTCATTATAGCTCACAAATTTTCTTATTGCATTAGTAATATGGCTTAATCTCACAAAGGACTAATATTCCAGGGTTACCTTGTGAAAAATTTGCCATCTTAGAATAGTGTTTAGCTTGAATCTTTCTAATATAAGTGTTAACTTCCACATTTCAACTATTATAGGCCTTCCATATATATGCCAAGGTCCTAGGTTTATGACCTTTTGACCCATTTCCTCATAAGTTTTGGTTGGCCCAGCTTTGCACCACTGGAAAGGATGGTATTTTATCTATAAAAAAACTACTATAATAGCCTACCACTGAAATATGCTTATTAAAAGTTTATATTAACTAATTATAAAGCAAATAAAATAATAATAAAAAAGAGCTAGAAAAAAGAGACACAAATTTTAAAGTTCATTTGTGAAGAACCACACAATGGAAAAAGGGATCACATATGATTTACATGTGATTACACATTTGGCATATGGAAAAGTATAATACTTAAGTTAGACATGCAAAGAACCTAGATCAGTGAAGACCATAAGCATCTCCAAGTTGAGAAGGAAATAAAAGCTATATAGTTTTATTATTAAAAGTAAACTGGCATGAAAATTAAAAATAATAATATACTTTTTTATCTATTTTATTAAAATAAATCTTTTGCAGTTAAATTTATACACGAATATATCAATAAACGCGTCTTCACAATAAATGTAAATTTTAAATTTTTTTATTACCTATGAAGTATTTTATAAAGGTTTTAATTATAAGAAGATATAAATTATTCATATTTATATTAATTCACGCTCAAATCAGAATGATCTTTTATAAAAGGCAAAACCCTAACTTTTAAGTTTTAAACAACGGCATTTTTCAGAAGAAGGTTTGACCCTACGGTGGCGTTTAAGTCTGGATTGCAAAGTCCTGAATTTTAAGGCAATTAAAGCCAACACGTTATGGGCCCACACGCATCGCTAGAAAACTACGTGGCGCACTGGGGTGGATTAGAACCCTACACACGCGTCACCGATGTCATAAGACCGACTCATCACCCACTCACATCAAGACACAACCCAAGAGGAAAGTGACTTTCACGCAAGTGCACTCTCTAAATTTCCCACGTGTGCACGAAACAATTGCTGTTTCAGGCCGGTGGGGGGAGGGGGAGAGAGAGAGAGAGGAGAAAGTGACTATTAGAAGAATTATCCGACTTTATGTGTACGCCGTACGGCAAGAATCCGCGTTGTTTTCTTTAGATTTAGATTATATTAGATAATAGATAGCTAAATGAGAGCATATAGCTTCCTGAAGTAGCGGGAGACCTCAAAATCCGATTCCTTATGTGCGTCGCCGGGTCTAATTTGTAGAATTTTATTGCTCTGGGAGATTTTTTTAAAATTTTTTTTGGTTGGGTTAATCGAGAGAGAGAAATTGTGGAAAAGAGCAGAAAATCCGAGAAATAAAAAAAGTTATGCAGCGATTCGTTGACACCGTTCTCGCTGTTACCAAAGAGTGAGTCTACATTTCCCTCTTGCTTTCAGATACCGTCTCCAGGATGATACCAGCTTTTTTTCTTTCGTTTTTCTCTTTTCATTGACAACTTTGCTATTACTGGTTTTTTTTCTTCTTTTTTATGTTTGTATTTATCCTTATCGCTTTTATGTCGATTAATGATGCTGATCTGTGTTTGCTGTCTTGGGTTTGAATTCTGGGGTGGAGCTGCGTGTAGCTTGTTGATTCTTCTAGATTCTTAATATTGATGTTTGGCTGTGTCATTGTTCAACGGAATGAATTTTAAGGAATTTGGTTTTGTCTTTGTTCAACGGAAATGAATTTTAAGGGGCATTTCAGGTAGAGTGAGAAGAAACTTGTGTTTTGTGGGATTTGTATATGTTGCATATTAGCATGACTGGTAACTTTGAAAAGTGGGTCAGGTGTGGGCTTGTCCAAAACTGCTTGCTTAATTTAATTTTAGCTAACTATTTGCTTCCTTCCTTTTCCTGTTTCTGTAGATAAGATATATGCCTCTCCTTATTTATCAACCTTGTATCAATTATATCATTTACCTTTTATACTGCCTTCCATTATATTATGCTTTGCTTTCGAGTTTGTGTCATCTCTTTATGGGTTTATATGTTTAAGGTGTCTGCGCTTACAATAAGTTGTTTCTGGGTTTGGCCTTTAGTGCAGGTCAGTCAAGACATTCACCTATGAGTCATTGAACCATATTGTGAGGCTGATCAATGGTGTATCTGCACTTCTGTTGACCATTTTGCCAGGGAAGGCAACTATTCTTGAAGGACTTCATGGCTGGGAGCTTAGGCCAGCTTTTCGGGGACCTCGATTCCCACGTTGGATGGAAAAGTAAGTTTCTGATTGACACTTTTGAGCTCTGTTCATTGCCAATGGAGAATATACAACTTGAATTGGAGCAAATGACACTTGAAAGATGTACATTTGAAATAGATTTAGATTCCTCAGTTGCTGTCAAATTTTCATCTGGTTTACCGTGAACTGAACTTTTCTAGTGACAATTTTGTTGAGGGGAGAAGTTGTTTTTGTTAGCAATTTATGTTTACAGCTCATATATTCCAGTTAAGCTCTGAAAAAGTCCCAAGGAACCATGAACAGGTTCTTACTAGCATGGTGAAGTTGGATTGCACTAGTCCTTGATTGTGATTTGTGCAGTATTTGATCCATACCATTTAATTGATTTAACCTTGTGGGAGAAGTTTTGAACTGGTGAAGCCATTTGAATGAGGTAATTTTTGAGGTCTATTCATGATCATGACCTGTAATTTTATTCTCTGCTGTACTTAAAAAACACATAAATCCGGTACCTTGATATTTTTTGCCCTTATCATTGATTTCTGGTGCTAGGGCATGCAGTGATCCTCAAGGACCAGAACTGGTGCTGCTTCTACCCTCTATGCTCTGATCTGTATCACAAGGAGAATAATAAATTTTACAGATTTACAGTCATCTTCATTCTCATTCCCCAGCACCTCTGTTAATTATGAATGGTCAACACCATTGCATTGGTTTAGTGGGTTCTGCACTGTGGTTACTGATGACTTTTCATCCCAAGTTTGCTATATGATTTTTATTTTGATGTCACAGCAAGTGGCTTTGTATTTTAATAGCGTCTTTTTTAACCAGTCCAACTTCTATTGGTAATTTATAACATGCTTATTGTGTTTGATAAATTCCTAGTTTCCTGCTGATATTTCATCTATTTCTTGGTTGTGACAGTGGCGTCTCCTCCTTCAACAAATTCATTCATGAGCTTTCTGTTGATTCTGATAGTTCAAATGTGGATTATTCATCAGCAGAAGAAGATGGGGATTCCTCGTGTCCTCCATCACCATCATCTCAAAGTTCAAGGGTCTCATGCACGAGTACGATCACCAAGAATGATGGGAATTCAACTGGGTGGACAGTTTTCTTGTTTTGTTGGATTCTGTTTCCTCTGACGTTTTTGTTTGGGTTACCACTTCGGCTCTGTCGTCTTTTTTGTTATAGGGAATCAAAAGTCCGATCTCCAAGGGAAACTTACCGGCCTTCCCGATTACGTTCTTTTAAAAAAGTGAATATTCCAAAGGATCATGTGATCCATCGCACTACTGACAGGAGACGTGGAGTCATTGAGGTTTTTGCTACAAATTTAATGTTTAATATCTTAGTTCTGGTGTTCTTTTTATCCCCCTTGGTCACTTATTAATTAAGTTTGTTCCCATTTTTTATGAAATCATGGTATGTTAGGATCTTCATCTAGCAATTGAGATCTCAATAGAAGCAATATTCGATTTCTTTCACAAAGCTGCACATCTTCTTCTTTCACCATCAGAAGTTTTTAAAGCAGTACGCAGATGGTTTTCACCACAAGGAGCTGGTGGTGAAGATGCTTATGATATCAATTCGGACACTTATGTGCTTGCATCTGCACCTGGAGAAAGCAGTCAGGCTCCAACAGAACAGAAATCTACCTTCCATCAGTTTCTGAATACAGATGCTCGGACTTGCCAGGATGTCATAACGGAGCTTGGGTAAGGGCAATTCTATGACCAACATAAATTAGATTGTTACTTCCATTATGCATGTCTTCAATATTATTTCTCCCATTATGCATGTGTTCGATAACTTTTTCTTGCACTCTGTACATCAGATACCCCTATGAAGCTATTAACGTGATCACTTCTGATGGATATGTTCTTCTTTTAGAAAGAATACCTAGGTAAGAGTGGTTTCTTATCCTATGGAATATTTATTTGTTAAAATCATATTATTTGGTTCATTCATCTTCATGTTGCAGACGTGATTCACGGAAGGCTGTGTATCTACAGCATGGGATCTTGGATTCTTCTATGGGGTGAGTTTTCCCCTTGCTTGCATATGATTGCATAAGAGAAAATTATCCTCTTTCTTGCAATTTAAAAAAGAAGTGGTTTCCTACTGATCTTTTCCTCTCAGTTGTTATTTGGCTAGTTCATTCAGTTGGGAAAATGAATATTTGTAAGTTTTCACAATTATGTATTTTGTGGTGGTACTTTAAAAAAAGTCTGATTTCAGCATCAAAAAATATTCTTCTGTCTGGTTCTTTAAGTTGCATGCTTTGTTGGAAATAGAGACTCGGATGAATAAAAATTTGAAAATGAAGCTCAAACATTGTGAAAATATTTTGGATCAATATAAATGTCAGAATTGTGTATTTCATCAATTTAATAGCTTTCTTCTCAACATGGATAACTTATTGATGATAATGAATGACTTATTCAAGCATATACAAAGAATAAGATTTGCAGTAGTCCTGGTTCCTGGAAAGGTTATTAAGATATCTGGAGTTAATCTTCCTCTCTAACAAAAAAAAGTCCAGTTCAGAATGACAGATCTAGAAGTGTGGTCACATAGTACAGTATGCTTTACGATTATTTAAGTTGTTGATTTGAGGCATGCCAAGAAAGGTTAATGAGAAAATCTCATGTCTTGTTGCTTGGTATGCTTTGATTTTATTTAAGCATTCCCCTTGTATCATTCTCTTTTCATTTTGTTCTGCAGTTGGGTGTCTAATGGTGTTGTTGGATCTCCAGCTTTTGCCGCATATGATCAAGGTTCCTATATTGTCTTAAACTTTCTGTAGCCTATCTTGCACATATTGAACACTAAAGAAGATGCTTTTGCATTTTTGTTTTGTAGGATTTGATGTGTTCCTCGGCAATTTTCGGGGTTTGGTTTCTCGGGAACACATTGACAAGAACATATCTTCACGGAAGTAAGTTAGTGTAGGCTTCTTGAACATAAATTAGTTCTTACTGTAATATTTTAACTATAAGTTGCAATTTTGGTTAAGATATTGGCGATATTCCATCAATGAGCATGGAACTGAGGACATCCCTGCAATGACAGAGAAGATACATGAGGTAAAGACTGCAGAACTGAAATTAAGCCAGCCTGATATTGGGGAAGAACTCATGGATGATCAACCATACAAACTCTGTGCTATCTGCCATAGCCTGGGAGGAGCTGCCATGCTTATGTACATTATTACACGCCGTATTGAAGAGAAGCCTAACCGACTGTCCAGAATGATTTTGTTGTCACCTGCTGGCTTCCATCATGATTCCAACCTAGTCTTTACAGCTATAGAGTACCTGTTCTTCCTACTGGCTCCTATTCTGGCTTATATAGTTCCTGCTTTCTACATACCAACACGTTTTTTTCGTATGCTGCTAAATAAGTTGGCTCGTGACTTCCATAACTATCCTGCAATCGGAGGACTGGTTCAAACCTTAATGAGCTATGTCGTAGGTGGAGACAGCTCAAATTGGGTTGGAGTATTAGGGTTACCGCACTACAACATGAATGACATGCCAGGAGTTTCGTTTTATGTGGCTCATCACCTTGCACAAATGAAGCATTCAAAAAGGTTTAGGATGTTTGATTATGGAAGTGCTGCTGCAAACATGAAGGTGTATGGAGCTCCAGAGCCATTGGACTTGGGCGAGTACTATTGGCTTATTGATATTCCTGTTGATTTGGTTGCAGGACGGAAGGACAATGTTATACGAACTTCAATGGTAAGAAAGCATTATAAATTGATGAAGGATGCAGGAGTGAATGTATCATATAGTGAGTTTGAGTATGCTCATTTGGACTTTACATTTTCCCACCGGGAGGAATTGTTGGCATATGTGATGTCACGGTTGTTACTTGTTGGTCCTGCTCAGAAGCAACAATCTAGTCAGAAGGCGCTGAGGCTGAAGAAAAAAGTAAATTGTGATTAATGCTGGGTTTGGGGAATGGAAATCCCGGATCCATCACTCCTGTTGTACGTTTAGCAGCAGATTGGATGCATAGGACAGGGCAGATGAATAGATCTACACATTCTTGAATAGAGTAGTAACTATAGGTAGAACTATATCACAAATGTTTCTGGTAATCGAGCATGAGCGCATATCCAAATACCAGTCGTATCAGTTAAATAGTGGCTGCAGAATAGTTATTGGTTTGAGGCATGATGTTTGTACGTCTTACTCGAAATGGACATTTTCTGGGTCAGTCCAAATGTGAATAGCATGTGCAAGTTCATCCTAGCTTGGCCGAAACGAATCTTACTAGGATTTGTTTCATCAATATAGTACCATTACGCGTATTATAATATGTAGCAGGTCTCCTGCATCGTTCAGAGCTTGTTTGAACTCACTTATTGAATCTCTTTCTTTTGTTGATAAACCTCTATGGAGAAGTGATATATATTAAGGTGACATGTAAGCTTTAGGCAACACTTTCTTCTTGTCCGTTAAGAAGCCATTTTTTTCTTAGTGAACAGCTAGCGACGAAAGCTTAAGAGTCAGTTTAGTTCCACTTTTATTTTCCTGTTGTTGTTTTTAGTTTTTGTTTCTTGTTTTTAGTTTCTGTTAAAAAAAAAAAAATTGTTTGGTTGAGATTTGCAATATAAAAACTGAAACAAAAACCTGTTTGGTTGAGATTTTTAATAAAAATTGAAAATAAAAATATGTTTAGTTTATTATTATTA